>CP092098.1:6243871-6403871 GCA_029203775.1 Neoneuromus ignobilis | reverse complement strand
TATATATATATATATGTGTCTCTTTCTAACTAAAGGGATCAATATGTCTCTTTCTCTCTCTCTCTCTCTATCATATTGTTATTGATATATGTATGTTATAATTATTATCAAAATCAATTAAAAATATATACATACAGGAATACCTCGCATAGTCCGGTTAATCGGTTCCATTGTCTAATCATTTTTTCAAAAAAAACTTTTCAGTAGCATTTTTTTCAAATGAAAAGTGTTTTGTTTTTTTTTGTTTTTTTTTTTTTGTAAATTTCAAACCGGACTATAGTTTAACCGTACTAATCGAGTCAAATAACGGGCATTTTTTCAAGAAAAAATTTTAGTAGCATTTTTTCAGATGAAAAGTCTTTTTTTTTTGTAAATTTCAAACCGGACTATAGTTAAACCGGACTATAGTTAAACCGTGCTAATCGAATCAAATAACGGTCATTTTTTTTCCCAAGAAAAATTTTTCAGTAGCATTTTTTCAAATGAAAATTATTTTTTTTTTGTAAATTTCAAACCGGACTATAGTGAAACCGTGCTAATCGAGTCAAATAACGGACATTTTTTTTCCCAAGAAAAACTTTTCAGTAGCATTTTTTTCAAATAAAAAGAGTTTTTTTTTTTTGTAAATTTCAAACCGGACTATAGTTAAACCGTGCTAATCGAGTCAAATAACGGGCATTTTTTTCCAAGAAAAACTGTTTAGTAGCATTTTTTTTAAGTAAAATTTTTTTTGGGGGAAATTTCAAACCGTACTATTCGAGGTATTATTGTTTTATCAAGTTTATGTAAATGAAATCGAGTCAAAAACGGACATTTTTTTCAAGAAAAACATTTTAGTAGTTTTTTTTCAAGTGAAAAATTTTTTTGGGGGGATTTTCAAACCGAACTATGCGAGGTATTATTGTAATGTCAAGTTTATGTAAATCAAATCGAGTTAAATAACGGGTATTTTTTTCAAGAAAAACTTTTTAGTAGGTTTTTTTCAAGTGAAAAGAGTTTTTTTTGTAAAATTCAAACCGGACTATTTGAGTCAAATAACGGGCATTTTTTCCATGAAAAACTTTTTAGTAGCATTTTTTCAAATAAAAAGAGTTTTTTTTTCTTAAATTTCAAATCGGATTATAGTTAAACCGTACTAATCGAGTCAAAAACGGACATTTTTTTCCCAAGAAAAACTTTTCAGTAGTATTTTTTTCAAATAAAAAAAGTTTTTTTTTATAAATTTTAAACCGTACTAATCGAGTCAAATAACGGGCATTTTTCCAAGGAAAACTTTTTAGTAGCATTTTTTCAAATAAAAAAAGTTTTTTTTTATAAATTTCAAACCGTACTAATCGAGTCAAATAATGGGCATTTTTTTTCCCAAGAAAAACTTTTTAGTGGCATTTTTTTTAAATAAAAAAAGTTTTTTTTTATAAATTTCAAACCGGACTATAGTTAAACCGTACTAATCGAGTCAAATAACGGGAATTTTTTTCCCAAGAAAAACTTTTTAGTAGCATTTTTTCAAATAAAAAAAGTTTTTTTTTGTAAATTTCAAACCGTACTAATCGAGACAGTACTAATCGAGGTGCCACTGTATAGATATTTGTGAAATTTCCCCTATTATGAGTTTTCTATCCTCACTCCAAACAAAACTTACAGTTTTTTTTTGAACCACCGATTGTCGTTACAGCGCCTAAATAAACTGTAGAGTTCACTTTAGTGTTGTGATATTTTTTTTAAAAAAAATCTTTGAAATATAAACGATTTGTGATCAACGAAATAAATTTGTGTAAATCGAAATAAATTTCAAGATGGTCGTCGCGAAAATGGAAAACGAAGAGAAGATGTTGAAGGTAACATCGTTCCGTCTCGCTCGGATCCCTCTCACATCCTCCGCATGTCGTTTTTATTCAACTAATCGTTTTGTTTTTTCTCTCTCTCTTCAGCCGGTCAAGTATCCCCGCGCCGTCGGATTCATCGTTACAAATGAATTCTGCGAACGGTTCTGCTTCTACGGGATGCGAAGTGAGTGAGCGCTCCTCGTCATCGTCCATCGTGAGGAATCCCGACTGATCCCGTCTCGTTTGTTCGTAGCGATCCTCGCGCTCTACCTCCGCGAGAAGCTCCACTACTCGACCGACACCGCCACGGTCATCTACCACACGTTCATCATGTTCGTCTACTTCTTTCCCATCTTCGGCGCGATGATCGCCGACTCGTGGCTCGGCAAGTTCCGCACGATCATCTACCTGTCGCTGGTGTACGCGGCCGGGAACATCGTCCTGTCGGTCGGCGCGATCGGGACTCTCGATCTGCCCATGAGGTCCGTATCTCCTCTCTCTCTCTCTCCACGTCTCTCTACGTCTCTCTCTCTCGTTCCAGGACGATGGCGATAGTCGGCCTGTGCCTGATCGCGATCGGCACCGGCGGGATCAAGCCGTGCGTGTCGGCGTTCGGCGGCGACCAGTTCGTCGTGCCGCAACAGGAACGGCAGCTCGCGCAGTTCTTCTCGCTGTTCTATTTCACGATCAATGCCGGCAGCTTCATCTCGACGTTCCTGACGCCGATCCTGCGCGCCGACGTGCACTGCTTCCACGAGCAGGACTGCTATCCGCTCGCGTTCGGCGTGCCGGCCATACTGATGTTCGTCTCGTTGAGTGAGTATCGCGGAGGGGGGGAGTGGTGGTGGGAAGGGAAAAAGGGGCTAGCGGGATCGTTGATCGATAATTGACGAGAACGATTGTTGCAGTCGTGTTCGTCAGCGGGAAGTTCCTGTACAAGATCAAAAAGCCGACCGGAAATCTGCTCGTCGAAGTGTCGAAATGTATGATCGTAAGTACATTGATTTGATTTTTTTTGTTTTGTATATCTCGGAAAAGAAAAAGTAAGGTAATAACTCGATTAGTACGGATTCGATTAGTACGAATTCGATTAGTACGGATTCAATTACTCCAGATTCGCATAATCCGGATTTGATTAGTCCGAGATTCGCATAATTCGGATTCGATTATTCCGGATTCAATTAGTCCGGATTCGATTAGTACGGATTCGATTAGTACGGATTCTCATAATCCGGATTTGATTAGTTCGAGATTTGCATTATTCGGATTCGATTATTCCGGATTTGATTAGTCCGGTCTCAATTAGTCCGGGCTTGAATAGTCCAGATTCAATTACTCCAGATTCTCATAACCCGGATTTGGTTAGTCCGGATTCGATTAGTCCAGATTCGCATAATCTGGATCTGTTTAGTCCTAATTTGCATAATCTGGAATTAATTAGACCGGATTCGCATAATCTGGATCTGTATAGTCCTAATTTACATAATCTGGATTTAATTAATCCGGATTCGCATAATCTGGATCTGTTTAGTCCTAATTTGCATAATCTGGAATTAATTAGTCCGGATTCGCATAATCTGGATTTGTTTAGTCCTAATTCACACAATCTGGATTTAATTAGTCCAGATTCGCATAATCTGGATTTGTTTAGTCCTAATTCACACAATCTGGATTTAATTAGTCCAGATTCGCATAATCTGGATCTGTATAGTCCTAATTTACATAATCTGGATTTAATTAATCCGGATTCGCATAATCTGGATTTGTTTAGTCCTAATTTGCATAATCTGGATTTAATTAGTCCGGATTCGCATAATCTGGATTTGTTTAGTCCTAATTTGCATAATCTGGATTTAATTAGTCCAGATTCGCATAATCTGGATCTGTTTAGTCCTAATTTGCATAATCTGGATTTAATTAATCCGTATTCGCATAATCTGGATCTGTTTAGTTCTAATTTGCATAATCTGGATTTAATTAATCCGTATTCGCATAATCTGGATCTGTTTAGTTCTAATTTGCATAATCTGGATTTGTTTAGTCCTAATTTGCATAATCTGGATTTAATTAGTCCGAATTCGCATAATCTGGATCTGTTTAGTTCTAATTTGCATAATCTGGATTTGTTTAGTCCTAATTTGTATAATCTGGATTTAATTAGTCCAGATTCGCATAATCTGGAATTGTTTAGTCCTAATTTACATAATCTGGATTTGTTTAGTCCTTTTTTCCATTATCTGGATTTAATTAGTCCGGATTCGCATAATTGATTAATCTGAGTTCGCATAATCCGGATTTGATTAGTCCAAATTCGTATAATCCGGTTTCAAATAGTCCGGATTCGCATAGTTTAGATTTTATTAGTCCGAATTCGAATAGTTCAAATTTGATTAGTCCGGATTCGAATAGTCCGGATTTGACTAGTCCAGATTCGAATAATCCAAATTTGATTAGTCCAAATTCGCATAATCTGGATTCGATTAGTCCAAATTCGTATAATCCGGTTTCGAATAGTCCGGATTCGATTAGTCCAGATTCAGTATAGTCCTGTTTAAAATTTCCAAAAAAAAACATTTTTTAAATGGATTCAAATTATATTACAATATACTGATAATGCCTTATATACTGATATCGGGCCTTTCCACACTAGTCAACATGCATACGGTATTCACGCCCATTACCGCTCGTCTCACACCCTCTTATCATCAAACTCCCGCATCTAAAAAAATCAGTTTTCGGGTAAGAAGCGTGTGAGACGAACGGTAATAGGCCGTGAGTATTGTATGCATGTTGACTAGTGTGAATACCCCCTTATGGGCCTATTCACACTAGTCAACATCATACAGTATTCACGCCCATTACCACTCGTCTCACACGCTCTTCCTCGAAAACTATTTTTTTTAGGTGGGGGAATTTGGTGATAAGAGGGTGTGAGACGAGCGGTAATGGCCGTGAATACTGTATGCATGTTGACTAGTGTGAATACGTTCCCTATGAATAAACAATTTTGTCAGTGGGTAAACATGATCGATGCCCTCTTAACTGTTAATAAAAAAAAACGTATATCCGTTTCTTTTCAATACATTGTTAGTTCATAATTCTATCTTTTTCAATCGCGTGTTTGTTCTTTTTGTTTTGTTTTGAGTAAATGTCAAAAAAATATGTAAATATTAGAAATTAGTTTTTAAAATCGTTTTTTCTCGAAGAATCGACAATATAATGATTACAAATGTACGAATATTACCCCTTTTCAGTATATGGAAACCGAGAAGAGTTTTTTTTTAAACCAAACATACACATTTATTACATTATGTAACACTTATGTCTTAAGCTCGATGATTTTCCTTCGTACGATCTTTCAGGAAACACTGTTTTTCGTGTCGTATTAGAAAATCTTCGAACAGGACTCATTCCTGTATTATTCCAGTTAATCAACAGTGCATGCCGTTTTTATAGACGCCTGTTTTTTTCCTTTTTTTTATCGGTGTTAAATGACATCCCACATACTTCCACAGCTAATACAAAATTTGTGTAATATCCGTAAATATATAATGTCTCGTGCGCACTGGGAAGCTGATCCGATAAATTTTTAATCGATGGGGAATATCGGGTTTAGGAATATGGGGCTTTATCAACTGCTCTATAATTAATCTGGTATAATAAAGAAGAATGGCCAGTTTTGGAAATCGGCCATTTTGTAATTTCCAAACCGCCATTTTGTCGGTTTGTTCGGATTATCCGTGATCATGATTCGAAACGATGCGGTTTTCCACACTTCTTCTTTCTGGACTTGCACTTTGAATTTAAGTACCGACTGTCGGCGATGAACAAAAAAGAACCCGAGTAATTCTCGAGATTAATTTCTGTACGCTCACGTAGCACGCGGTCGGCCGTAAAAGCAAACTGAAGAAGACCGACAAGCGAGACAGCTGGCTCGACTACGCCGACGACAAGTACGACAAGTCCTTCATCGAGGACATCAAGTGCACTCTCCGCGTGCTGTACCTGTACCTCCCGCTGCCGATGTTCTGGGCGCTGTACGACCAACAGGTATGTCCGATCGACGACGACGGCCCCCCGTCTCTATCGCACGGTCGTTCCCTTACATATCGCCGTTTCCGACAGGGCTCGAGGTGGACGTTCCAGGCGACGCGCATGAACGGCGACCTCGGCGGCTTCACGATCAAGCCGGACCAGATGCAGGTCGTCAACCCGCTGCTGATCCTCGCGTTCGTGCCGATGTTCGAGTCGTGCGTCTACCCGCTGCTGCGCAAGTGCCGCATCCTGACGAAGCAGCCGTCGAGGCTCGCCGTCGGCGGGATGATCGCCGCCGCCGCGTTCGGAGTATCCGCCGTCGTCGAGTTCAATCTCGAGGTGAGGCTCTCGATCACATTTAAATCCCAACGTATACACATTCCGGATTCGTTTATCGACAGAAAACTTATCCGGTCTTCCCGGACAAAGGCACCGGCCACTTGTTCCTGTACAACGGATACGACTGCGATCTCCATGTCACTACGGATTTCGACGGCTACGGAAAATTCGACCTCGAACGGTTCAACGTCTCGAAGATCGAGAACATGAAGAGCGATGCGGAGAAGAAGTACAGCGTACGGTTTAAAGATTGCGGAGGGAACGATAAGGTCATCGGGAATATAAACATCACCGATCGAGAGACCGGTTCTATATTCATGACCGAGCACAGAGACGTTTATTTCATCGATAATATCGATAAATCGGAATCAGGGTTCCCGTATGTCAGGTGAGTGTCCCGTACGTCGGTGGCGAATCCGTTCCGGTTAACCGTTTCGACCGATCCGATCGCAGGGTTCTCGTGAATTCGCCGGAAGATCGTTTCTATAACATTACGTTGACGGACGTGGACACGAGTGAGATCGGTATGGTGACGAATACGTCGTCGGTCGAGCAGTTCACGCTGTTGCCGGCGAAGTATACGGTCGAGCTGAACGGCACGACGATCTACACGACCGACGATTTGAAATTAGGCGGGGTTTATACGATAATCGTCGGCGAACCTGACAGCGACGGCGTGAGTATCCGTGCGATGTTCGTTTTATAATACCGATCGGGTTATAAGAAAAATCGATCCGTATGTGATTCCAGAACGGTAAGACGCTGACGATAACGACCCCGAACACCATCCACCTGCTCTGGCTGCTACCGCAGTACGTCGTCATGACGCTCGGTGAGGTTATGTTCTCGGTGACAGGTCTCGAGTTCTCGTACTCGCAGGCGCCGACCAGCATGAAATCGTTCGTCGCGGCCGCGTGGCTGCTGACGAGCGCGTTCGGCAACCTGATCGTGATTCTCGTCGCCGAGGCGAAGATTTTCGAGAGCCAGGTACGATACGATTCCGACTAGACGGTCGGTCATTCTGATTTTTTTTTTTGGACGTGTTCGCAGGCGTACGAGTTCCTGCTGTTCGCCGGGCTGCTGTTCGTCGTCATGTGCGTCTTCCTGTTGATGGCGAGGGGGTACAAGTACGTCGAGCAGCCGAGCTCCGAGGCCGACAGCGACGAGATTCCGATGAAAGACGTCAAGAAGGCCGAACTGGACGGACGCGTGAACGAATCGTTCAAGGGGGACGATTTATAGACGGGAGGTATAATAGACGAGTACTTATTTATTTACGTAGGTAACGATGTATATATAATAAACAGATTTATATAGATATGAAAATATATTTTATTAAACGATTGTATTTTGTACGACGACTTTTATAAAAAAGGAAATTGTGAAATAGTGTCAATTTGTAAATACGATGAGAGTAGGTTTATTAAAATTGAATTGTTTTAAGATTTTACGACGGCACGGACGTTTTATTGACCGAAACATCCACGATTCCCGAATCCTGATCTGTGTGTACGTAACCTCAAACGGTTTTTGATATTTCATGTACGGAGAATCGAAGCGGAACTCGTACGGTTCGATATTTCATATACTTACTGTAGGAAATTCATCAGTGATCACGGTTAGGATGTTTTTATACCTTTTGTATATTCATTCGACATAAAATACCGTGCCGTATGAGTTTCACTTCGGTTCATTGTGTTTCACTATTCAGGTGATTGATTGTAATTTAAAAGCCTATTGTTTAATATTTATCAGTTTTTTATGAAACTATTGATTTATCATAAATATGAGTCATGTGTCAGCCGGTGATTAACAACGATGACTTTGACTTTTGCAATACAATTGAATTTTATCTAAACACTTTATTTTCTCCAAATTCATTGTGCAATTTCTTTTTATATCAATATATACAGGCGACTCGAAAAAATAAAAATATAAGCATAACACAAATTCATTTCTACCCCAATATTAGTTGTTCATTTTGGTTATTTATACCCCGGTTCACTTTTCAATCGGTAAAATCATAGATTTAAACAGAGCGTAAAGTGAAAGCGAATGATAAATAACTATCAAACATTCTTATATCTTGTCGATTTGCACGAGTAGTGATTTATTACCAGGAAAAGATTGGATTTTGCCAAAAAACACCGTTACGGAGATCTAAATTTCTGGAAAAAGGTAAGGTTCGTAGACGAGAGTCAGAAAATTAGAAATTAAAAATAGAAATAAGTAATGATACTTTATTTTATCACAGATTTCTTATATAACTAATTTCGTTCATATTAATTCTTTGAACCCGTATTTATATTTAAGTAAAAATGGATTTATAAAAATTAATAAATAAATAAGGATCTATATTAATAAGATATATGTATTAAAATGATTTTTCTTATGATTCATTGTATATAATCATCATCGATCGCCTCTTTCTGTCCAATACTGAATGAAAGTCTCTCCCAAAATTTTCCTTTTCAGCGATGTAATACCTTTATTTTTCATTCCACATCGATGCTTTTTCCATGTCTTCATCCCATTTATTCACAGATCTCTTTGAATCTTTTTATAATTCCGAGTACTCGATAATTGTTATATTCGATACTTAAATTAAAAATTTATTATTAAACTTGAATCACAAAAACCATTTTCATCGAGATCTAAATCATTTTTAATATTACGTACTTTTGATTTTTTTCATTTTTATTTTACACATCTGTTATTTTGAATGTTTTTATACACGTTTTTATAATCTGGTATCTGATTATTGGTATAGTATATGGATTTTAGGTTTGATGACAAAATGAAGACGGTTTTTGTTGAGGCCAAGGTTGGATGAGATCGGCCAGCGACAGGAAAGAATGGAAGAGGCTCGGAAAAATCTTCTTTTTTAATTATGGTATTCGACGAGGCTTTCGTTTTTAGTATATAATTATATAATAGAATATAAAAAAGAGATACAACCGATTCTAATATAACATAATATATAAATATAACATATATTAAGCGATTATCATACACTTTATGACATGTTGTCAAGATTCAAGAAGATTTTATTGGTATAATTTTGATTTACAAGAATTTTAACATGTATATTTGATTATAACTAAGCTATTCTATTTAAAAAATAAGGTAACTGTGGAGATGACGGTGGTTATCTCCCTTGTAAATGAATACACGATCGATATGTATTGTACAGTTTATTTGTGATTAACGTGATCGAACAATAATGGTTTACAGAGTTGTCTGTTGTACTATTGTAATGACGATGGCGAGACTCGAGTCCCTTGTGTTGTATTGAAGACGATGATTGTTGTGAGACCAGTGTCTTGTCGATGCAACTAAGACACCGACTGATGATTCACGGTTTTGCAGTCTTTTATACCGGTCAGTTTGTCGCTTTCACATTCCTGACCGGTATGGGGTCTTCGGGGGTTGCAGGTCCAGATGTTGTCCTTGCGGCTCGGCCGTTCGATCCCTCGGTGTCTCTACGAGAATCGGCTGGCCACATCTGGTTTTGCTTGTCCGTCTAAGTGCTTATAACGGGAAACGCTGGCGGTTGCTTGTGTGACCGCCACATAACTGTATTAATTGACAGAGTTTAGTTAATAATTGTTATTGTTCTTGGATTTTTATTTTAGGTAAAAATTATGTTGTCGAGTCGATACATTTGTACTCGAACGAGTCCTAGTATTATCTGCTGGATGTCCACGGATTTTCCGATCAGCAGTATATTGTGTTTTTTATTATTATTCACGTTTGAATTTCGAACGACGCGCGTCCATCGCACGTCGTCGATCGTCCGGCTACCAACCGTGACACAGAAATCTATATATACGTCCGTCGTTCTAGTTCCGTCGCACACAAGTCTGTGTTCGTACATCTGACGTTGTTATTGCGCAGTTGACATCCGATGTCATGTTTTGATTAATTTTCATGTCTGTCTAAATCTGTGCACGTATTTCGTCCGAATTTCGATCTATAACTAAATTGCACGACGATGGCGAGCGACGGCAACGATCTCGAGATCGTCTTCGAGCTGCATTCGCGCAACAAACTCCGAAGTGGGGGCACCGACGACAAGGCCAACATAATGGGTATAGTCGATACGTCGGACACTTGTTCCAGTTGGCTGACGTTCAAATCTTATCTGGTGAGTGTTCGACGGTACGATCCGCGTCGTTATCGCCACTACGCGGCCGAGCGTCGGTTCGTTTTCGCACGAAAACGATTTAAGAAGTCGTTTTTTTACTGTCGTTTCGAGAAACGCGATTGCGACGTATTGCGTCAGACATTTCGTCAGTCCGTGTTAAATGTCAACATACCCTCCGACGTTTCACATTCCGTAACATATGTTCGTTTTAAACCCGTTTCCTATCGAAACCGTCGTTCGAAATCGTTTTCTCAAAATAAAAAAAACTTCAATCTCGTTTCCAGGCGCAGAGTATCGGCGTCACGGAAGACATCTCCGTCGCTTACGTCAACGACACCGGCGAGGAAGTCCCGATCGAGTCCGAGTCGGATTTCCGGGCCGCCCTCAAATATTCGAAGCTCCGTGCGTCCCGCGGCCAGCGTATAATCCTGAAGATAGATAAACGTAAACTCCGACCGGACGCCGATCCCGCGATGGGCCGGTACGGGTTCAGATACCTCGACGAGGAGCCGACGTCGAAGGACGACGACGAGATCGTACCGCCCGCGTGGTTCGTCAAGTACATGGAACAGTTCCGGGAAAAACTGATCGAGGCCGTCGTCGATACGGTGATCGAGCTCGACAACATGAAGGAGAAGAAGAAGCTGAAGAAGATCATATGCGGGTCGTCGAGGCTCCGTTGCGACGACCTCGGCGTCGGCGAGATGTTTCTGAAAGAGGCGCGGAAGAAGCACCGGTCGGACGTCGACGACGTGTCCGACGGACAGGCTAAACCGGCGAGGAAAGAGAGGAAGGGAGACCGGTCGCTGTGTAAGGTCGAGGGCAGGTCGCGGAGATCGCTCGAGAAGAAGTCCGGCGGGAAGTACGAGAAGCACCACCATCCGTCTAAGAAGTCGATCGCCGCGCTCAAACGGTCGTATACCGGGACGTATAAGAAGATCGATCCGGAGCTGTTCTCGGTCACGGTGCCGTGCTCGGAGGACAGGCCGGTGAAGCTGGCGTCGTGCCTGTTCAGGGTCGCCGAGAAGCCGAAGAGTCTCGAGAAGAACGTGCGGTGGAAGGACGAGAAGGCGGCGGCGGCCGCCGGAGCTACTCCGGCCATGGGCGCTATGGCTCTCTCGGATTACTCGGTCACGCTGTATCCGAAACGAGGACAGATCGTTACGTATAAGTGGCAGGTTATGAACACGGGGCTCTACGGCTGGAGCGATGAGGTGAGTTTCAGATCTGTTCTGAAAACTGATTTTTTAGGTTAGGATTTTCGTGTTGACAGCTCCGTTGTAGGAATTTTAAGCGATGCACGCACTAATACGTAAAAATTGTGATGAGGTTGGAAATATTTCTGTGTATATTAAAAATCTTTTCATTTTCAAACATTGAGGTTAAGGTCGAATTCTTATTGAAATAATATTTGCCGTATTTCAAGTAAAATCAACCTATTTAAATTATTAGCTATTTGAAATGATTCTAAAGTCAAATTAAATTATTCAAGTTGTGAAATGAAATATAAAAAGAAAAATTAATTATTGACAGCCGGAATAAGGAGTAAACATTAACCGTATTTGAGTTACAAAAATGTCCGTTTTTGTATAATTCAATAGATCTAGCCTATTATTCAAAGAGAAAAGATTAAATGGAATTATTTAGACCGTAGCACTTCAACTATTCCCAAAAACAGTTATTTTATTTCGGAGAGATTTTAAATATTTCAGTTTTTCCCCGGAAACCGTGTTTTGTGTCAAAATTAACTACAGTTCGTAGATTGGGAAAACAAAGTACCAAGTTATCACCTCGAATGTTCTAATACATCATTGTGAATACTAGTATGGACTAGTGATGTGCCGGATGGTCTGCTTTTTTCAACGGATTTTTGAAACTCGTAATTAGGTCTAAAAACTACAGTAATAGAGAAAAAGAAACCAAAGTTGTTATCGATAAAGTATCTTTTTTATTTTTAAATAATCGTTGTAACAATCATGAAAAATAAAAATTTTCCGTGTAGCATTTGTGTCCAAGTAATAAACCTCGAACACAATGTAAACAAACGGAAAACTATTTAAATACGTTCAGTATGTACGACTTGAAACGAAAGTCAGATTTGTTATTAATAAGTGAAATATCGTAATCGAAACCAGTAGCGGTGTATTGTATTTCAGAATGTATTTAAATTTATGTAAACGTATTTCAGAATGACTTTCAGCTTTGTCACTTTTTAGGTTATAAGATGAATACCGTAGATAATTCCTGCTACGTTGAAAAGTTGCTTGTGACAGCAGCAGATAAATATGTACGAGCAATACGGCTTAAATTTTCATATTCGTTATCATTTACTTCCTGATATTTTAATGGATTTTGATCTCTTCCTAACCTCTCTTCTTTGACATACGTGAATCATAGTCTGTTTCAGAAGTTTGTTTCCGGACTTGTCATCATCAGAGTCTAGCATACTATCCACTAATGTAGGTTCCTCTTTTTTCTACATGTAGTTTTTCTTTAGAATGTCGTGACATTCACATTTTCTTCCAAAAATGTAATTAATTTCCGTTTAACGTCTTTGTTAATACAAGCGTTGAAAATTCACCCTCGTATCAAGGATCTAAGTTGAAAATTCACCCTCGTATCAAGGATCTAAATATGTTGCTATTTGATAGAGAGATTATTTTCTATTTTTCAGAAAATCGATTATTCAATTCAGTCTGATGATATAAAATCTAAAATGGCGTGGAAGGTATGACTGTTGACAAAATTATTATTTCATCATAATTTTGTTGAATGCTCGTATGAGTGAATGACATCGGAAATACATGTATGTGATGAACTCGGTTTTTTGCCGGTTTCTTTTAAAAGCTTACGGATCCTTACAATTTCATAAAGCAGTATCCACGGTCTTCAACGTCAAATGGTTCTATTCGATGTGTTGTGTAAAGTGACGAGGAATCTTTAATGCGTAACAATCTCTCTGCCGTATAGAAAGTACTGTTCCAGCATGTCGGGGAATCTTGCAAGACTTTTAAAACGTTTTGATCGGGACAGAATGGTATGTTTTTCAAATCTTGCGTTGTTGAACGGTTAAAGTGACTTATTTTTGCTAGCAACGTCGAAATTTTCTCAACACTCTTAAGAGATTCTTTAATATTAGCTGTAATTTACGTGCAACGCAATCAAGTGACAAATTGCATGCTCGCTTCATGTTTATCCCATCGGCTCTTACAATGCAATGCTCTTTCTCTTTTAATATCTCTCGTTCTTGAAGCATGGACTTGGATCTTCCCGAATTGAGAATCTCTGCACTCTCAAAACTGTTTTTTTTTAAAATCTTTTATACAATGACAGGTTGAAGCCGGTAAAGAAATTCCCTATGTAGAATCTAACCAAATATTTGCAGTAAATGAATCTTCCTTAAAATCCTTCAAAGTGCCCTTTATTTTTATTTAGATTAGTAAAATCTTTTCTGCCTTTCAAAGGAGCGATTCTTTGACATGTCCGAAAAACAAATCGTTTAGAGCTAGTATTTTCGAATTGACTTTGAAATCTCTCTGCGTAGACCGAACTGCGGTACACTTGGGGCTGTTCCGCGCTCGTCCCGTTGAACAAAGTGATCGAATGCCCGCGACTGAAGCCCGGCGAGTGCGGCGTCGTCGAAGTCACGCTGCAAGCTCCCGGTAAGGACTGTTTGTTGTGAACCACGCGACCGTTGAACGACCTCCTTGTCCTGTTCAGACGCTCTCGGCTCGTTCGAATCGTACTGGTGCTTCTTCCACAAAGGCCACCGCTTCGGGCAATGGCTGAACCTCAACTGCAAGGTCTGTTCGACGAATTTCCAGTTCCCGGCCGATTACTCGCCCGCCGCGCCGGCCGACAAGACCGAGACCGTCGACGACGACCGGTCGACAAAGCTCGACGAGCTGCACGACGAGCCCGAGACCGCCCGGACCGAACGCGTCGACGCCGAGAGGATCCTGAACTACGGCGATTTCATCTACGATTCCGATTCGGACGACATATCCGTCATTTCGGGGACGATCAGCGGCGATTCGTCGGAACAGGACGAGTACGTCGTCGTCCGTATGCCCGGCGAGAACGAGCCCGGCGAGTGCGGTAAGATCGTCGTCGACGGCGCTCAAGTCACGATCGGAGCGAGCAGATACCCGAAGTTCGACAAGATCGTCAAAGAGAGGAAGGAGTCCGACCTGGAGAACACCGAAGCGTTGAAGGAGGAGTCGAAAAACGTCGAGGCGAGCAAATCGGAAGCCGTGGACAAGGACGAGACGTCGGACGACGTCGAAAAGGAAACGGTCGAGGCTACGGAACCGGTACTCGAACCGGCGGAACCGGCCGAAGATCCTCCGTCCGATTCTAAAGAAGGCACGAGCGCGGACGAAGATGCCGACGTCGTCGAATCGATCATCGGCCGTTTCAATTTCATAATCAATAACTTCAACACGCTGTCCGGCGAATCGATCCGGCGGTTCCTCGAGTACGCGCGGTCGGTCCTCGCCGACGGTAAGATCGGCGACGAGAAGAAACGCAAGATCGTCGAGAAGCAGGCGCAAGTCCTGCAGAACAAGCTCGACGTGCGGACCGGTCTGCCGAGACCGACGATCCCGTTATCGTATCCCGGTCACGGTTTCTCCGAAGAGACCGGTTATACGACGACGAGGTCGTCCGCGTGGAGCTCGACCGGTCCCGGCTATCAGTACGGGTTCGCGTGCTCCGGACCGCACTTCAGACCGACGTGCCCGGAGGAAGCGTTCGGGCCGAGCGCCGACGGACGGTTCCCGCCAGGCCCGTTCGTGTTCTCTCCGCCGGGATTCGTGTTCAATTTCCCGGTTCCGACGCCGGCCGCCGGCGGTGGTTCCGTGCCTCCTCAGCCGGCTCCTGAACATTCTCCGCCAGGTTCCGAACATTCCTCGCCCGGTTCAGCGCATTCTTCGGCCGGTTCAGCGCCGAAACCCGATAAGAACTCGAATAAATCCGACGGACGACATTTCACGTTCACTTCGTCGGGATCCGGGTTCGAGTCGTCGTCGAAACCGAAGAATCCGTCGCCGCCACCGCCGCCGCCTCCTCCTCCGTCTGACGAGACCGCCGACAACAGCAGATCGTCGAGATACGCGTACGTCTTCGACGGAACCAACGGCAATCCGATTCCGTCGGCGCCGGGCCACGACACTCCTCCGACGGCCAACGGGGTGAACATCATCCCGGAGACGCTGATCGAAGGCGCCGTGAACGTCGCGTCGTCCGCGTACAACACGGCGAAGAACGTTTTCGGAATGTTCCGAAATGCGGAAATAAGCCCGACGGTACGGTACCGAGCAGCGAGCCGTCCGTCGAGACGCTCTGAAATTTTCCCTCGTTCCAGGATCCGCTAAATCGGTTCGCGAACTCGAACTGGCGCCACGAGCCGAGACCGCAGCAGCGAAGGCCGGCCGAGCCGGAACCGGACCAGCTGCCGCGCAGGTCGATCCACAGGTGTCTCGAGATCCTCAAGGAGATGGGGTTCAATAACCGGGCGCTCAACATCAAGCTGCTCAGGCGGTACGACAACGATCTGCCGACGGTGATCTCGAAACTGATTTGAGTCGGTCTTCTAGACACGGGGAGTCGGTCCTAGACCGTCTCGAGTTTTTTGATTCGTCCGATCGACGTCTCGGTCGGAAGTAACACAAAATAAAAAGTTAATCGTAGGTTATGTCGCGGCCGGTCTGGCCGTTACTTATTATATAAAATTGTCGTGTATTACAGATCTGAGTCACTGAGAGTACTATTTTATTCGTTTTATTAATATTAACGCGTACGGTGTGAATGCATGGTTCATTTTTTTTATTATCGTTTCTAGATAGATTTAGATTCTATTAATTATCGTTCGATTAGATTCTTTTACGCATACGTTCGCATATATATTTACGGGACGGTCGGCGGCTTGTTCTCTGATTAGTTATCGTCGTTTCTGTGCGCGGACGTGTTGTACGCTCGTCCGACGGAGTAGTCGTGTATTAGAGGCACATGATATACACGCACGTGTATGTTCGTACGTATGTAAGGTTTGTATGCGTTTATGACCTATCAATAAAGTGGTATAATGTGAACACGTGTCGAGTTTTTCATCCGTATCATCGAGACCTACCCCGTCTCCCGCTCCTCGGTTCGATAATATCGTTTTCGTAAACGGAAGAATGGATTGATAATGAGAAACAGCAAGACGATATGTTATATCAATCTAGAAAAAGTGACTCTTTCTCTCTCTCTCTCTCTATGTATAGGTATATTTGAGGATGATGGAATGTTCGATAGGGATTCATTTTAAAGTTCTGTCTAACGTAAAAAAAAAAAAACACCTTTATCGTACCTTTTTATATACATACACACACAAATGTGTTTATATAGTATATTCGAAGGTCGTTCGATAAGTGTAGAAAATTTATTTATTAATGTCGAAATAAATCCTGTTTGTAGAAATTAATCGCGGATACACGTACGGTTTTGGACGAATTGGATCGGTCGTAGTGTAACGTAAATTTAGTACCGTTTCGAATAATCCTGATAGCAATTATGAACGTTCCGCAGTTTTCAGGTAATCGACAAGTCACCGGCGTGTGACGTACTTGTTTATGCGGATAGGACGTGTGTTTTCTGTGTAGAAAATCCATCACGGCTACGAATACAAGCCTGAGTAAGGAGTATTTAAGGTAATTATTGTTTTATGAATATTTAATTTTTTTGAAATATTTGTTGATATTTTTTAAAGAAAAGAAAATACGATTTTTCACTTTCTTTGGCAACCGTACACTCGTCGATTTTGAAATAAGTATTTTAAATAATTATGATTATATACGGTTCTGGTTGTAACGAATCGTTTGTAAATGTAGATTTAATGCCATTTCGAGTTTGCAGATATTCGATCATTTCTTTGTAATTTGACAAAAATATGTAATTATAAACTCTTCTTTTTTAATTATGACATTCGACGAGGCTTTCGCCCAGCAGTGGGCTGGAGATGATGATGATGTAATTATATTTTATACACGTCTTAAACGAATTCGCACAGGTCTAGATAAATTAAATCAGTAATCAGATACAGATTTAATACCCTTTCGAATGGCTTTAATGAAATAGTTTCCATATCCGAGATATGTGAGAAATCACACAAGTGTACAGCCATTTTTACCTATGCAAATGTCGTTTTATTTATGGAAAATCGTCACAGCTACAATAACGGGCTTTAACAAATACATATTTGACTTGATATCGTTATTTTGTAAACATTTAACGCCGATGTTTTTCCCAAAAAAAGTCGAAAAAAATAAATATTTAAATGTCAATTGCGTATGCAACCAGACTTACACGTCTATGTCAAAATGAATGTTTTTTTTTTAAAAAAGTAATAATTACGGTTACACGTACGGTCCTGGATAAATTGAATCGTTTTTAGTATATCACAAATTGCACATTTAACTAAATGTCATTATTTAATAAGTATTTAATGTCAATAATTTTCAAAAAAAAAATCAAAAAAATAAATGTCATATCACTTGATTATGCAACCAGACATACACGTCGTTTATGTCAAAATGAATATTTTTTTCAAAAAATAATTGTGATCACACGTACGGTCCTGGATAAATTAAACCGGTTGTAGTATAACGTAAATTTAATGCCCTTTCGAACGGGCAGAACGAAATTTGTGGGTGTTCGATGGTTTTCTTGTAATTTGAGAAAAAATCACCCAAGTGTACAGCTATTTTTACTTATATTGTATCGTTTTATTTATAAAAAATCGCCACAAGTTCAATAACGGGCCTGATTAAACGAGTATTTAACTGAATACTGTTATTTAGTAAATATTTAACGTCGTTGATTTTCGAAAAAAAAATAAAATGTTTCTTACCACTTGCTTCTGCAACCTAACATTCTTAATATGTCAAAATAAATATTTTTTTCATAAAATAATTTCAACTAAACGTACGGTCCTGGATAAATTAAACCGGTTGTAGTATAACGTAAATTTAATGCCCTTTCAAACGGGCAGAACGAAATTTGCGGACGATCGATGGTTTTCTTGTAATTTGAGAAAAATCACCCAAGTGTACAGCTATTTTTACCTATGCAATTATTTTGTCATTTTATTTATAAAAAAATCCTCACAATTCAATAACGGGCCTGATTAAACGAGTATTTAACTGAATACTGTTATTTAGTAAATATTTAACGTCGTTGATTTTCGAAAAAAAATAAAATGTTGGTTTCCACTCGCTTATTCAACCTATCTTATTTTTAATATGTCAAAATAAATATTTTTTTCATAAAATAATTTCAACTAAACGTACGTTCCTGGATAAATTAAACCGGTTGTAATATAACGTAAATTTAATGCCCTTTCAAACGGGCAGAACGAAATTTGTGGATGTTCGATGGTTTTCTTGTAATTTGAGAAAAATTTAACTGTAAGCTATTTTTACCTATGCAAATATTGTGTTTTTTCGTTTATAAAAATCCTCACAAGTTTAATTTAATTAAATAAATAAAATAAAAATATTTGTGATATTGAAGTAATAATTTTCAAAAAAGTTAAAAAAACTAAATGGAGACCATTTGCTTCGAAACATTGGTTGAGAATAAATATTTATATACGGCCCTGGATAAGTCGAATCGGTTGTAGTATAACGTAAATTTAATGCCCTTTCGAATAGACTGGACGAAATTTCTGGATATTTTATAGTTTTTCTATAATTTAACAAAAACGGACGATATGCAGCTGTATGTATATTAAAGGACATTATTTTCAAAAAAAACGTTACGACTTTACATACGGTCCTGGATAAATTCAATCAGTAACATTTTATAGAAAATTTAATGCTCTTTCGATTAGATTTAATAACTTTTTCTAATATTTTTTAATTTTCTTATGATTTCTCAAAAAATTAAAAACTTGTGTATAGTCATGATTGGAACCATTTTGAAAAATTCGTTGAGAATTTATATACGGTCCTGGATAAATTGAATCACTAACATTTTATAGAAAATTTAATGCTCTTTCGATTAGATTTAATAACTTTTTCTAATATTTTTTAATTTTCTTATGATTTTTTAAAAAATTAAAAACTTGTGTATAGTCATGATTCGAACCATTTTGAAAAATTCGTTGAGAATTTATATACGGTCCTGGATAAATTGAATCACTAACATTATATAGAAAATTTAATGCTCTTTCAAATGGATTTAACAACTTTTTTTAATATTCTTTAATTTTCTTATGATTTCTCAAAAAATTAAAAACTTGTGTATAGTCATGATTCGAACCATTTTGAAAAATTCGTTGAGAATTTATATACGGTCCTGGATAAATTGCATCATTAACTTTATATAGAAAATTTAATACTCTTTCGATTGGATTTAACAACTTTTTTTAACATTTTTTAATTTTCTTATGATTTCTCAAAAAATTAAAAACTTGTGTATAGTCATGATTGGAACCATTTTGAAAAATTCGTTGAGAATTTATATACGGTCCTGGATAAATTGCATCATTAACTTTATATAGAAAATTTAATACTCTTTCGATTGGATTTAACAACTTTTTTTAACATTTTTTAATTTTCTTATGATTTTTTTAAAAAATTAAAAACTTGTGTATAGTCATGATTGGAACCATTTTGAAAAATTCGTCTCGATTTTACATACGGTCCTGGATAAATTAATAGATGATTAATACTGTTTCGAATGGCGTTTATGAAATTTTCAGATATCTGATATATATATATATATATATATATATATAAATTGAACCGGTGACATTTTATAGAAAGTTCAAACTTCCCTCAAATGGCGGTCGAATTGACAGACGTGCAAATAGGGACGAGTAACGAGTCGTTTCGTACAAATATCCATATACAAATATATTTATTAAATAAAAAACAGATATACATTCAAAAATATTACATCGATCATGTGTGGGTGTAATTATATACTTTTTTCATATTTCTATATATATTTATATAAAACATATAATTCAGTGGTGTTTTCGAAAAACGATCGTGAACTGCCACGACCGCAATCGTTAATAAATGATTTCAATCGACGTCGGTCGATCCGTTTTTGATTCACGTGACATAAACCCTGATACAGAGGACATCGTTACAACACTAGAGATATATTTTCGACGCGCGCGCGCGTCCGGCGTGCGAATACGGGATACGAACCGGCGCTATAAACGTATTCGTGCGAACGCACGCGTACGTCGGATACAAAGGTACAGTAGGTTCAACAGTGCTTGAGTACAGGAGGATGTCGCAGAGATCGTAGGACGTGTGCGGTTTTTCGGGGAAAATATTAAAAATGACAGCTGGAGTTCTTTTCCCTACCACGGTTATTAGCTTGAGGTTTTTTATATCAAAAATTCTATTTATTTATTTTTTAATACCAGATATTTGAGTATATTCCTCTGAAAATTTGCGATTTTCCGATAAATATTAAACGGACATACACGATGAAACGAAAAAATGTTTAACTACTTTTTAACTTCAAACGCGTTTATCTCAAAACGGTGTTTAAAAATAGTCAGTATTTTAATATCTCAGAAATGGCCGAACCGATCGGTCTCAAATTTTCACAAATATTAATCTTCTCAAATATATTCCTCAGGTATTGAACGAAGGAATAAGGTATACAAAAATTATTACTATTTTAGAGCGAAAATTTCAGTAAAAAACGAAAAATTTTTCTGAGTAGACGCCATTTTGTTAAAAACGAAAATTTTTATTATGATTTTCATTCGATAAATGCTATTAATCTATCCTTTACCAAAGAATTACCGTATTTTTGATTTCATAATAATCCAAACCGCCGATATGGAGATCAACGCCGAGAAAATTTAAAGGTCTGTTCGGGACGTTCGATCTGCAGGAGCGATTGCACTTCAATTTTTTTATAAATCGTTTATGTTATTTTATTCTTGAAAGTAGGATCTATTCGAATAACCATAATTTGTAATTGCAAAATAAATACTGTTTCTAAAAAAAATTCCTAAAAAAACGTTTTTGCGCCTCGCAAGTGCGTATAACTCCTTAAGGAGGTCGGTCATAGTCTTACAGAGACGCGGGGTAATGGGTAGTGGTATACACTTTTGTATCGTGCTAGTTTTAATGACAAAAATACTGGAAATAAATAATTCTGTTTTAATAACGGTTAGTACATCGATAATTAATTAAAATGTATAGAAAAAACGTATTTTTTATCGATCTTCTCTCCGACCCACCGGAAATTATCCAGAATATTATTCATTTATACTGGAGATTCATTTTTCAAACACCGTTTTAGCCACGTGTATAAATCTATGGTAATTTTTTTAACTGAAAACTTGCAAACGGCGTCTGAAGATTTGTTTTACTCGAACGATAATAAATTAAAAACGTAAGATTTACGATAAAACATGTTTTGAAAAATTCCAGCGTTTTTAATGGAATTTGTTTCGATAAATTCTATTTCAGTTTTAATACCACACCGCCGTAAGAGCCCATGTTATAAGACGCGATTTTCGCTGTTTTAATTGTTGCTAAAACGGGATAGCACGAAAAATTTCTTTAAAAAATCGCCTCGAACTTTTCGATCGTTAAAAGCACGTCAAATATTTGAATTTTAGACGAATCTTATAATTTTTTTTAACAGACCGACCTCCTTAAAAATTAATTTACCACAAATGATTATTAAAGAAAAAAATATTTCATCGGACATAATTTTTAGTTACCTAATAAGAAATAAATAAAAAAAAGATTGAAAATAAACTGATTTATTCCCCTTGAAAATTAATTTACTACAAATAATTATCAAACAAAAAAATACGTCAAAATTATTAAACGTCGTTTATGTCGAATCGAATATAGGATATAACTTTAATTCTCAGTAATCTTATTTACGAAGCAAATTCGAATGACACGTTTTTTCGATTTTTGAAAAACGAATTAGGATTTTTAAAATGAGCGTAATGATTTTTTAATAGATATATGTGTCTAATTTACGCATAACGACTATCAAATAATCACCTGCACACAACAGGCGACTGAAACAATCAGCCGCAAACACTGACTCCGCCCACAACGATAATGGTGGAGTCGAGCGCCGAACAGCCAATTCAGCTGACACAGCAGAAAATCTGCATAGAAAGAACGCGATCCGCAGAATCGTCAGCCATTGGTCGATGAATTTCGATTTTTATCTAATCGAAAATGAATCAAAAGAGTGATTTTGCAGAAGAGCGTGACGGTCTTCTTCCTTTAAAAAATAAACGCGGAAACGCACCTAGCCCAAAACAGTCGAGCTCGATTTGGGCCGCGTCGGAATGGGTTAATAAGGCCATAGTATCTAGGTGTAATGCTGGACACATAATTATACCTTCAGGAGCCATAACCTTATATTATTGAATCTCGAAACACAGGATTTAAGCTCTGCATTCGTATGATTACCCGCATTATCTGAATAAGAAATCGAAATTGTCGCTTATAAGTAAGCGTTCGCTTTACCTCATAACATTCGAATTTATTATGACGTATGCGGGTCAATTTTTAATTACCACGAACGAAACATGATCAAAAGATGCAGGTGTTCCAAAATAAACTAATGCGCAAGGTTAATCACCGACGCGCATTACAATTTTGTCAGAAACACCACCCTACATCGTGATCTCAAGCTCCCTACCGTCGATGAGCACGCGGACAGGCGTCGGCGACTGTATCGGTCGAGCTGAGGTCAGCGACAATGCACTAGTAAGGGCGTCGGGGACCATCGACATTGCTGAAGAATACTCCAGGTACAAGCGGATATAACCGGCTTCGCCCCTCGAACGGTGTTCTAAGTATTGTCTAGAAACATTCAATATGACCAGTATGAAGTTACCCCGCGGGTAATGTTTTTTCTCCTCTGGCCGCCGTCTATCGCGCTCGGCGAAACCAAATCATGGGACGACTACGGCGAAATGCTCCATAAATACGTGTTAATTAACACCGAACCGATGAAACAACCAGGTTATTCGAGCAACTAGAGTAACTGCAAAACAAAATGGCGGTCGAAAGTTTTAATACGGCGTGACCATGGAAACGTGTTGCAGGACACCATTTCGATATATCGAGTGATTTGTTTACAACGAATCGAGGAAAATCATTCTAAATACAAAACTAAAATGGCGGTCGACAGTTTGAATACAGCGTTTCCACGGAAACGTGTTATTAGGACCGAGTCATTTCGATACATCGAGTGATTTGTCTACGACGAATCGAGGAAAATCGTTCTAAATACAAAACCAAAATGGCGGTCGACAGTTTTGAATACAGCGTTACCATGGAAACGTGTTATCAGGACCGAGTTATCATTTCGATACATCGAGTGATTTATCTACAACGAATCCAAGAAAATCGTTCTAAATATAAAACCAAAATGGCGGTCGACAGTGGATACACAGCGTTACCACGGAAACGTGTTATCAGGACCGAGTCATTTCGATATATCGAGTGATTTGTTTACAATAAATCGAGGAAAATCGTTTTAACCCTTCGAGCGCCGAGTCGTGCGAAGTTAAGCGTACGCTGTGGACCGTCTACTCGGCGACGAAGCGCATGCCGGTCGAAATTTCATCACAAAACATGTCGATTGTAGCTGAAATAATTTAAGTAGCGACCGCAAAAACCTCGACAGAATCATTTATTTCATCGAGCTTAAATAACATGAACGATATTAAAAAAAAATAAATTATATCTTTTAAATTGAAAATGTAATAATTTTGTATCGAGTCTGAAAACGCGTATCTGCGTTCATGGCCCGAATTGAATGGCTGTGTGCGAGAACCCACATATGCGTTCATAGCGCTCAATGGGTTAAATACAAAACAGTTTAAATACGGCGTTACTATCGAAACGTGTTATCGGAATCGTTCCGAATATAAAACTGACCCGACTCGAGACGGAATGCGCGGCGTCGTCGCTCGTCCGTTTGATGAAAAGACCTAAGTCGTACCTAACCTAGATATACATTTAATAAATCGGATATATTCTCTGTATATACTAATAATATTAATTTTTATATATAGATAGATAGATAACTAGCTAGATTTCTATGTTTGTTGTTTGTTCTCTATCGAATATAAGACACCTAGTTTACAGTACATGCGATTACCATTAGACATCGAGTTCGGATTATTGTTGATTCGTTACGTCGCTAACTAACTAAACCGGAACAGAACGACTGGTCTGTCCCGATAGATACATCGATACGAAAAATATATCTGGCAATATGCGGCTTACAACTATGCACGTACGCGTATTTAGACATATCTGTGTGTGTGTGTGTGTTCGTGTGAATATTCGGTGTTCGAGTCTCGGCTACGAATCGAAGAAACCGATTGTTCGTTACGTCTCGACCGATTCAAAATGAACGTTTTTTTTTTTTCAAAAAATAATTATGGCCTCACGTACGGTCCTGGATTAATTGAATCGTAGTATAACGTAAATTTCACATTTCACTCAATGTCGCTATTTAATGAATATTTAATGTCAAAAAATAAATCAAAGACACTCACTCGCTTATGCAACCAAACGTACACATGGTATGTCAAAATAAATATTTTTTTCGAAAAATAATTATGACTACACGTACGGTCGTGGATTAATTGAATCTGTTGGAATATAACGTAAATTTAATGCCCTTTCGAATGGATTGAACGAAATTTGCGGACGTTTGATGGTTTTCTTGTAATTTGAGAAAAATCACCGATGCGTACAGCTATTTTTACCTATGCAAATGTTATGTCGTTTTGTTTATAAAAAATCCTCACAAGTGCAATGACGGGCTTGAATAAATGAATATTTAACTGAATACTGTTGTTCGGTTGATATTTAACGTCGATAATTTTCACAAAAAAAGTTTAAAAAAAAAATAAAATGTCAAAATGTATTTGCTTATGCAACCGAACGTACACGTGGTGTGTCAAAATAAATATTTTTTTTCGAAAAATAATTATGACTACACGTACGGCCCTGGATAAATTGAATCACTAACGTTATATAGAAAATTTAATACTCTTTCGATTGGATCGAACGACTTTTTCTAATATTCTTTAATTTTCTCCTAATTTTACAAAAATTAAAAACTTGTGTATAGTCATGTTTAGAATTTGGAACCGTTTTCAAAAAAAATTCGTCGTGAATTTATGTACGGTCCTGGATAAATGAAATCACTGAAATTATATAAAAAATTTAATCCTCTTTCGAATGGATTTAACGACTTTTTTTAATATTCTTTAATTTTCTCTTAATTTAAAAAAATTCAAAATTAGAACTTGGAACCATTTTCGAAAAAAATCGTCACGAATTTACATACGGTCCTGGATAGATTGAATAACTCACATTATATAGAAAATTTAATACTCTTTCGATTGGATTTAACGACTTTTTTTAACATTTTTTAATTCTTTCTTAATTTTACAAAAATTCAAAATTAGAACTTGGAACCATTTTCGAAAAAAATCGTCACGAATTTACATACGGTCCTGGATTGATCAAACCAGTTCTATCGTATGCTAAATTCAATACCGTTTCGAATGCCGTTATCGAAATTTCCGAATACCTTATAATTTCCTTGCGATTTTCCAAAACCCGCACATCAAGATTTCAATACCGGTTTTTGGAAAATTCACCGCTCGAGTTTCGAAACTCGACATATTCTCTAGTTTAGTTGTGATTCTCTGATAAAAATTTCGACGTGTCCATTTTGAAATCAAAAAAAACAAAAAAAAACAAAATCGCATCTACTTATGTAATCAAAACAGATTCATTTCATTTGTCTCTATTCTCTCTATTTATTTGTGTGTGTGTGTGTGCGTACGTGCGTGAATAAACATCGAAATAGACGTCGAAAATACGTAAGTCGTTCGCTCTTTATATTTTCATATTTAATCTTGTTTCGATCGCGTGCGCTACTCCGTTCCCGTTTCGAGGCACTTGACTGTCGTTCGTTTGCGCAGTCCCGACACGTACCGATCGTCCGTTCGCAATCATTCGGCACGACCGACCGGACTCGAAATCGGAAAATCCGAAAAACGAGATCCGCCATTTCGTGTCAATCCGAGGGTAGTCCCATAAGTACCCGGCCTGACCTAGAGACGGCGGTAGTTGTTTGAAAAACGTCACTGTATTAGAAAGTACACAATCTATAAAGCGTATGTTTCAAGTGTGAACACGCCACGTTGTTTAGTATTTGTTTGGCAGCCATCGATACTAGTGAACGTTTTCAGTGAATTTGTGAAAATGGAGAAAATCGGTCATCGTTACAGATGATACAATAAATTATTCGAAAGGCCTCGGCCTGACCGATATAAAACCTGAACTGGATTCTACTCTGGGTGAGTCTGCTCGTTCGTTTACGACAGTGGAATATCGGGTAGCAGAGTTTAAACGAGGCCGTACGAGCTGCCGAGACGAGCGGTCGACCAAACGAGGTGACGATTCCAGAAACGGTGAAGAAAATCCATAAAGCGATATTGGATGATCGTCGATTGATAGTGCGACATGGTAGGCATTTGAAAAAGTGCGCTACATCGCATGTTATCTGAAAATTTGGACATGAGAAAGATGTGTGCAAGATGGGTGCCGCGTTTGCTCACGCTCGAGTGAAAACAGTATCGTGAAGATGTTTCAATCGAGTGTTTAGCGAAGTTTCACAGCGAGAAAGTAGAATTTTCGTGCCGTTTCATAACCGTGGATGAAACATGGGTCTGTCGCTTTACACCCGAGACGAAAGAACAATCGAAACAATGGACTGACAAGGGAGAACCGGTTCCGAAGAAGGCGAAGAGCGTTTCATCTGTGGCGTCGGTTTTTTGGGATGCGAGTGGAATAATTTTCATCGACTATCTTGAAAAAGGAAAAACTCAACGGCGAGTATTATGCGAACTTATTGCAACGTTCGAGCGAAGAAATCAAGCAAAAACGGTTAAGAAGAAAGTGTCATTTCATCGAGACAATGCACCGGCTCACAAATCCGTTATTGCAATGGCCAAAATCAATGAATTCAAGTGTGAATCGCTACCTCATGCACCCTATTCGCCAGATTTAACTCTCATCGGATTATTTTCTGTTCCCAAACTTGAAAAAATGGCTCAGCGGTCAAAGATTTCCCACAACGATGAAGAAGCGATGTCGGCACTTAATGGGTATTTTGAGGAGCGAGACAGTTCTTATTATAAAAAGGGTATCGAACTTATTGAACATCGCCGGGAAAAGTGTATAGAGTTGAAAGGAGATCACGTTGAAAAATAAATATATTTTTTTCGAAAATTTTTATGTTTTCTCTGTTAGGTCGAGTACTACTGCGACCACCCTCCTCGTATAGTGGCGTGAAAACTGTATCATTTCACAAAGACGCATGCGCGGTAAGTGAAACACACACGAGTAATATAACTGCGCATGTGCAGTAAGTAAAAACGGCACGCCACTATATGTCGTGTGTGTTTATCTGATCTGTCCTGATCTGACTTGATCTGACCTGACCTGATCTGACTTGATTTGACCTGACCTGATCTGATCTGATCTGACCTGATCTGATCTGAACTGACCTGATCTGATCTGAACTGACCTGATCTGACCTGATCTGATCTGAACTAACCTGACCTGACCTGATCTGATCTGAACTGACCTGACCTGACCTGATCTGATTTGATCTGAACTGACCTGACCTGACCTGATCTGATCTGAACTGACCTGACCTGACCTGATCTGATCTGAACTGACCTGACCTGACCTGATCTGATTTGATCTGACCTGACCTGACCTGACCTGATCTGATCTGACCTGATCTGATCTGAACTGAACTGACCTGACCTGACCTGATCTGACTTGATCTGACCTGACCTGACCTGATCTGACTTGATTTGACCTGACCTGACCTGATCTGACTTGATTTGACCTGACCTGACCTTATCTGACCTGATCTGACCTGACCTGACCTGACCTGACCTGACCTGACCTGACCTGACCTAAACTCGGGTCGACACGTGACATATAGTGGCGTGCCGTTTTTATTTACTGCACATGCGCAGTTATATTATCCGTGTGTGTTTCACTTACTGCGCATGCTCTTAGGTCATGTAGTGACACGTTTTCGAGTCACCGTGTGTGTATCATCGGCCTGATACTGTTTATAAATAACCAATCGCCGTCTGTGACCTTGAAAACGATCGATAGAGATCGAAACGGCGTGCAGCAACTGCACTGTTTCAAGTCCGATCGCGGTCGTTTCAAGACCGGACTCGGCTCGTTCCGGCGAGCTGTCGAGGAACGTCGGTCGATCAACGAACGTCGCCGGGTTTTGGCGAACCTTACAGCTAGTTTGTGCGCGAATGTTTCGATCGGGACGAGTGCCTTCGTAAGGTAATTTAATTAAGTCATACACTGTTTCTCTCTCTATTCTCGTATAGATCGATTACTATATTTCCGATTGAAAAAAAATTTGGGAAAAGAAACGATATGTGTTGATTCGGACGTTGTGTCGATGTCGATTTGTTGTTCGTCGATTATCTCGGTTCGTGTATCGAACTTCTGGACGTGACTTGTGCATAAGAACGTGCGGAACTGAAATGCAAAATGGCGTTCGGTAGATTACAATACTATTTTGTATATTTGTTTCGTCTATCTTTATAGAATATACGTATATATAAATCTAGTCCTTAAAATAGTTCGTCGACGTTCGCTGATCGAGTATACAATTTGTGGACTCCTCATCGTTCCATATTCAAGGAAAACGCGCAAAAAACGATCCAGAAACATTGACGAATAAACGTCATACGGAATTCCATTCCTCTAGCTCGCGGGATACGCGTCGAGTCCAGCATTCCATTCCATTCCATTCATCCATTCGTCGGCTGTCAGTTGTCGAAGAACGCAACTATCGGCCGGTCGAGTATTTCAACCCGCTCGTCCATCGATCACTGGAATTCCAATCGTCATTCCAGTCTCTAACCTCTTGACATTTGAATCTTCGCATCTCGTTTTCGACTTTTATGGAAATTCTCGTTCATGGTATTCTGTCTTTTCGAAATTCCATTCGTTTTGGAATATCGAGGAATTCCATAACCGATAGTTGCGTTCCACGTTGTAAAGTTAACCATTTAACGTCGATTTACAATTTAAAAAAACCTCTCTAAATCTTATCTAAGACGTGAAACGTCGTTTATCAGTACATTGATTCAGTTAATCTTAAAATAGTTTTCTAATAGCCTAACCGTTAAACATCACATATAAAATAGATATTTGTTTTTTCTTCCAATATATGTATATATATATATCTTTATATTTATTTAATTATTCTACGATTCATTGATATATAATCTT
Source organism: Neoneuromus ignobilis (assembly GCA_029203775.1). NCBI lineage: Eukaryota > Metazoa > Arthropoda > Insecta > Megaloptera > Corydalidae > Neoneuromus > Neoneuromus ignobilis. The sequence goes on along the minus strand of CP092098.1, from coordinate 6,374,151 downwards.
TTGCTGAACGTGATAGGAAATTTAAATTCGAATTGATTTCAATTCGAATTCCTATCATCGTCGAAAAATCATCTACGGATGATTACGAAACAAGTGAACGGTCGTTGTTTGGAAAAAAACAATTGACAACGGAATTGATTCGACAGGATGTCGGAACGATTCGTCGATTTTCGTAAGTTTTCTACAATTGTCGATACCGGTAAACGGCCACGATTATTTGCCAAACTGTACCGAGTTGGAATATCGAAACGAGCTCGAGAAAAACAATTCAAACATGGCTGCTGTCGGCTGTCGAAGTTTTGACATTTCGATTAGAAAACCGTATATATTTATATATATATATATATGTGTGTGTGTGTGTGTGTGGCGGTTATCCCATCGCGCCGATGTCAAAATCGGTCAACCGCCCGATGGCGATTATAAAACGTCACCAACGACGAGAATTAGAAAATGTCGACCTGCGAGGGAGAAACCAAACCAGATGTTACGAAGTCAGTGCCGGCCGATTCCCGTTAGAACCACTAAGAGAACACTCGGCCGAGCCGCTCGGGTAACATCTGGATCTGCAACCCCGAAGGCGCACATACCGGTCAGGAATGTGAAAGCGACAGACTGACCGGTATGAAAGACTGCAAAAACCGTGAATCTACAGTCAGTGTCTTAGTCGCGAGGCGAGACGCCGCTCTCACAACAACCATCGTCAACAATACAACACTAGAGACTCGAGTCTCGCTACCGTCGCTACAATAGTCAACTCTGTAACCGTTACTGTTCAATCACGTTAATTACGAATAAATATACTAGTCATTTGTAACGGTGTATTTTATTTCAACCGGAGATAAAGAATCTCCAAATATATATATATATATACAATAGTTTAGCAAAGCCTGCTTGAGATGCCAGATAAACAAACCGTTGTCATAGCGACGATCCGGTTGATATTTTCTGGTGCAAGTTGTTTATTAGGCGATTCGAGAATCCAATGTACGGTTTTAGAATCTGGCCAAAATTGACCTGACCTGACCTGACCTGATCTGACCTGATCTGACCTGACCTGATCTGACTTGACCTGATCTGATCTGACCTGATCTGACCTGACATGATCTGACCTGACATGATCTGACCTGACCTGATCTGATCTGACCTGACCTGATCTGATCTGACCTGACCTGATCTGACCTGACCTGATCTGATCTGATCTGATCTGATCTGACTTGGACCTGAACTTGACCTGATCTGATCTGACCTGATCTGATCTGACCTGACCTGACCTGATCTGATCTGACCTGATCTGATCTGACCTGATCTGATCTGACCTGACCTAACCTGACCTGACCTGACCTGACCTGACCAGAATTGATTCCGGATACAATTAGATTCGTTCCATTGAACGCAGGCAGTCCAAAATTTTCAACACAAATGTAGATCTAGGACGTGTGGGACTACTAACGGCAGCCATATTGGAATCAAGTCGTCACAGCGAAATGGATTTCATATAAATATTTCTCCTCTCACTTTCTCATATATATATATATATATATATATATATATATAAATGAGAAAAGTAGGCTGTGACTTAAACTGAATTTTGTTCGTTTGTTTTTACAACAAAAACAAACGAACGAACGAAACGTCATAACAACAACAACAACAACAACAACGCCATCTTGATGTTATAAACCGACGTCGGTTCCATTTTGTATTCCAACATCGGTCAGTTTTTGTCCGATTGGAACCGATCAGTTATTTCATAATCACCTGTATATAAATAAATATAATTTATATGAGTAATAGTAGTAGTAGACACCGAACAGATATCGTTTCTCGGACACTCTACCTATCGGTCGAACGTGCGATAATCGACGTCGACTCACGAAATACTATCGGTTCTCTCTCTCTCTCTCTCTCTCTCTCTCTATCGAAATGTCCGACGGGACGTCGCGACGACAAATCGCGTACGTTCTAAGCAATTTTTTTTTTAAAATACGTTTTGGAATTTTCGAACGTACGGCGGGTCCATCCGAATCGACGATTTTATAGAAATATTTATCGTCCCACTCTCTCTCATATATATATATATATATATAAAAGAAAAGTAGGCTGTGAATTGAACTGAATTTCGTTTGTTTGTTTTTACAAAAACAAACAAACAAACGAAATGTCATAACAACAACGCCACCCTGACGTTATAAATATAAATATTTATCTTCGCACTCTCTCTCACATATATATATATATATATATATATATATATATATATATATATATAAGAAAAGTAGGCTGTGAATTGAACTGAATTTCGTTTGTTTGCTTTTACAAAAACAAACAAACAAACGAAATGTCATAACAACAACGCCACCCTGACGTTATAAATATAAATATTTCTCTTCTCACTCTCTCTCTCATATATATATATATATATATATATATATATATATATATATATATATATATATATATATATAATAAATAGGCTGTGAATTGAACTGAATTTCGTTTGTTTGCTTTTACAAAAACAAACAAACAAACGAAATGTCATAACAACAACTACCCTGACGTTATAAATATAAATATATATAAATATATATATATATATATATATATATATATATATATATAAGAAAGAAAAGTAGGCTGTGAATTGAACTGAATTTCGTTTGTTTGTTTTTACAACAAAAAACAAACAAACGAAACGTCATAACAACAACAACAACAACAACAATGCCACCCTGATATTATAAACAGACGTTTTTTTTTCTTTTGTTTTGAAAGGCGGCCGTGACGGCAATTATCGTATCTTTATTTATTGTCTTTTTTTATTTAAATATAATACTGAACGTTCGTACTCTTTCGTATGAATTGTTTGCAGAAAATGAACCCGACGTTCGTTTTTTTTGGGGGGTGGGTGTGTGTGGGGGGGTTAAAGAATAATATCAAAATGGTCGCTCGTAGGCAACCGAACGAACACGAGAAAATTAAATCCTAAATAAGAATAAATATAAAAAATTAATAAAAAAAATTAATAAATTAATAAAAAAAAATAATAAAAATGTAATCAAATTAATAAAAAAAATTAATAAATTAATAAAAAAAAATTAATAAAAATGTAATTAAATTAATAAAAAAATTTAATAAAATAATAAAAAAAAATTAATAAAAATGTAATTAAATTAATAAAAAAATTAAATTAATAAAAATTAATAAAATTAAAAGAATTTAATAAAAATGTTATTAAATTAATAATTTATTAAAAAATTTAATAAATTTTTTAATAAAAAAATTAATAAAAATTTAATAAAATTAATAAAGAATTTAATAAAAAATTATTAAATTAATAAAAAAAATTATTAATTTTTTTAAATTTAATAAAATAAATAAAAAATTTATTTTATTTATTTTATTATATATAGTCTGTCGAATATAGACAGGAAGAGAGAGAGAGAGAGAACGATCTTAATCCTGTACGTAGGCAACCGAACGTGCATATAAAATACGTAAAATTCTCTCTTCCTCGCGAGCGTGCAACTGTACCGCCGTTCGTTCGTTCCTCGTCTTCGCCCGTCTCCGTCGCTCCGCTCAGATCCAGACGCCGTGCGCCGTCGCGACGCTGCCGGTCTGATGTCCGGTCTGCCTGTGATGATGGTGGTGGTGGTGATGGTGGTGTCTCGCCGTCGTCGTCGTCGCGTTACCTCATCATAACTCGTACACGTTCCTCGACCCGGACCCACCGCCGCCGATGCCGACGCCGCCGCACGGACGACACGACGCGCCGCCCCCGCCGCCTCCGCCTCCGCCGCCGGCGCCGCACGAGTCGCGGCCGCTGCGCTGCGGGCTCGTGTACGAATACATGTTGTAGCCGGGTATGATGTGGACGCGGACGTCGCCTGCAACCGCGACGGACAATTCGGATCGAGCCGATTTTACGGACGAAACGCGTGCGTGCGGGTCGGGATTTGTTTCTCGGGCTGGACGAGACGGGAATGTCGGGATAGGCGGCGTGGAAACGTGCGAGTGGGTTTTTTTTTTTTTTTTTTGTTCGACGATCCGAGCGTGCTTTGCAATTCAAACAACAGCCCTCTTTCTCTCTCTCTCTCTATACGAAAAATTTTCAATAGATTCGTTTTTGTTTTTTTTTTAAAAAAAAAGAAATAATGTTGATATCATCTCTCGATTGTTTCATATAGAAAGAGAGAGTGAGAGAAAAATAAAAAGGAGTGAAATAGAGAAAAACAAAATCGGACGATTTCAAACGATATTGTTTTATAGTCTCAGGTTGTTGATATCAGCTCTCAGTTATTTCATATAGAAAAAGAGAGAGAAAGAAAAAAAGAAAGTTGTGTAAATAGGAAAAAGCAAATTCGGACGACATTTTAATAGTCGTATGTTGTTGATATCAGTTCTCGGCTGTTTGATATAAAAAGAGAGAGAGAGAGTGAGAGAAAAAAAGGGGATGAAAATAAGAAAAAACAAAAACAGACGATTCAAATGATATTGTTTTATGGTCTCATGTTGATATCAGCTCTCGGTTGTTTCATATAGAAAGAGAGAAAAGAGATGAAAATAGGAAAAAACAAATTCGAACGTGTTCGGACGATTTCGGACAATATTTTTATAGTCGTATTTTGGTGATATCAGCTCTCGGTTGTTTGATATAGAAAGAGTGAGAGAGAAAAAGAAAGGGGGTGAAAATAGGAAAAGACAAAATCGGACAATTTCGGACAATATTGTTTCATAGTTGCATGTTGTTGATATCAGCTCTCGATTGTTTGATATAAAAAGAGAGAGAGAGAGAAAGAGAGAAAATGGGTGAAAATAGGAAAAACAAATTCGGACGATTTGGGACGATTTCGGACGATATTGTTTTATAGTCGTATGTTGTTGATATCAGTTCTCGATTGTTTTATATAGAAAATGAGAGAGAGAGTGAGAGAAAAGAAAGGGGGTAAAAATAGGAAAAAACAAATTCGGACGATTTAAGACAATATTGTTTCATAGTCGTATGTTGTTGATATCAGCTCTCGGTTGTTTGATATATAAAGAGAGAGAGAGAGAGAGAAAAAAAAGAAAGGGGGTGAAAATAGGAAAAACAAATTCGGACGATATTGTTTCATAGTCGCATGTTGTCGATATCAGGTCTCGGTTGTTTGATATAGAAAGAGAGAGAGAGAGAGCGAGAGAAAAAAAGAAAGGGGCGAAAAAAGGAAAAACGAAATCGGAAGATTTCGGACGATATTGTTTCATAATCGCATGTTGTTGATATCAGCTCTCGGTTGCTTGATATTGAAAGAGAGAGAGAGAGTGAGAGAGAAATAAGAAAGGGGGTGAAAATAGGAAAAAACAAAATCGGACGATTTTGGACGATTTCGGACGATATTGTTTCATAGTCGTATGTTCTTGATATCAGCTCTCGGTTGTTTGATATAAAGAGAGAGTGAGAGAGAAAAATTAAAAGGGATGAAAATAGGAAAAACAAATTCGAACGATTTCGGACGATATCGTTTAATAGTCGCATGTTGTTGATATCAATTCTCGGTCGTTTGATATAGAAAGAGAGAGAGAGAGAGAGAGAGAGAAAATATATGGAGTGAAAATAGGAAAAACAAAATCGGACGATTTTGAACGATATTGTTTTATAATCGCATGTTGTTGATATCAGTTCTCGGTTGCTTGATATAGAAAGAGGGAGAGAGTGAGAGAATGAGAGAGAAAAAAGGGGGTGAAAATAGGAAAAACAAAATCAGACGATTTCGGATGATATCGTTTAATAGTCGCATGTTGTAGATATCAGCTCTCGGTTGTTTGATATAGAGAGAAAGAAACAAAGGGTGGAAAAAGGAAAAAACAAATTCGGACGAATTCGGACGATATTGTTTCATGGTCGTACGTTGTCGATATCAGCTCTCGGTTGTTTAATATATAAAAAGAGAGAGAGAGAGAGAGTGAGAAGTAGAGAACGCCAATATCGTCCGACGTCGTCCGTCGGTGCGTGCGTGCGTGCGTGTTAGGGATCCGTGCCCGTGTGTACTGAATGAGCCCGCTCGATCACCTGACGGCCTCGTATTGGCTGCATCACCTCTCTGCCTTCTCGAGAACGAGACGGTCGTCTTGCAGCAACAGTAGTGGAACAGGTTGACGTACGCGTTCCTGAAATGCCTGTTCGTCACGCAGTACAGCAGATTGTTGACGCACGATCGGCTGAGCGCGATCCACGCTACGTTGTAGAACACGCTGTCCGGGATCGTCCGTATCGATCCGACGGCGAGCACGACGCCGAACGGCAGCCAGAACACCACGAAGCACGCGAACCCGTACACGTTCGTCTTCATCAGCGACACGTCCCAGTTGAACGTGATCGGCGGCTTGAAGCTCGGCCGCGCGCGCGCCGCGCGCACCCGGTACACGATGCGCACGTAGCAGAAGAACGTGAGGAACACGGGTAGGAACACGAACACGACGCCGACGGTCGCCTGGTACGGGAGCAGGCCGGGCGTCTTGCGCGTGCAGTAGTCGAAGCCGATGTCGAACACGAACTGGAGTCCGCTCGCGATCGAGCACAGCGTCCAGAAGAGGAGCACGGCGACGGTGATCCTCGTCGGAGTCAGCGCGCCGTAACTGTCGTCCGGGAAGCAGAGACGGGCGTAGTTCTCGGCGGCGATCGACGCGAGCGACAGGACGGTCACGAGGAAACAGACGACGGCGAGGAACCACTGGAAGCGGCACACGGACAGCGAGCCGTCGACGCCGGCGAGCAGCACGACCGCCGACGCGGGGATCACGAGGCCGGTGATCACCAGGTCGGCGAGCGCCACGTTCACGACGAACGTATTTCCTTCGAACAAAAAACACCGGATTCGAACTACACGTTCAGACACACACACACTGAACATCGATCCGTACCTCTCTTTTTCAGATGGTCCTCGATCATAACCGCGCTGATCATGAACACGTTACCGATACTGCCGACGACCGCCAGCGAGACGAGCAACAACAGTCGGGCGACCCTCGACCAGTCCGAGCTGAGCGTCACGGGCGACACGACGCCCGGCGTCGACGTCGTCGTCACGAACCGACGCGTCAGAGAAGTCGTCGCGAACGCCACCGCCGACGCTGCAGTCGTCGCGACGGCATGCGCCGACGTGACGGACGTCGTCGTCGTCGCGACGACGACGACGAACGCGTCGGTCACGTTACCAAACGTCGACATACCGAAAAACTTATCTCTCACTCTCTCTATATAAAAATCCCTCTCGTCAACATCGACTACTACATCACGACTCGCATCTTCTCGCTCGCACTGTCTGTCCGATCGATTCGGATCTTCTCACTCTCGCGAATTAAAAAAAAAAACGTACAAAAATATATCACACGACAGTCATCTCTCTCCGTCAGTTCATCTCTCGTATCTGTAAAATCGTATAATGCACCACCCATATTGTCGTTTCGCATAATACTCTCTTTCTCGTTTGATCTGCCGGCGCGCGCCGACGGAAAATCGGCCGAAAAACAGCCGGGCCTATCGATTCGTGACGATCGGATGAATGATTTAGACGAATTTATTTTTCGACACGCAAACGGGTCTCTCTCGCACGCGCGCCGTTCACATTCGGTTGCGCATGCATATCTAGGCGGTCGGGCGTGAATTTATCCGATCGAGCGTGCGTGTTCGATTGTTTTAGTGTACGTAGGCTGTGGTATCAGTTTTTGTTTTCTTTTGACGTTTCTCTAGGAAATGGGTTTAATATGGGAATGGTTTATAGGAAAAAATGTACATTTCGAGTTTTATATCGAAATTTATATATATATATATATATATATATATATATATATATATATATATATAAATCCGAATATAGAAATATAAACGATTTTTAAAATAGAGATTTTGAAATAATGGAATTTTTATTTTTTCTGGAAGATTAAATGTTATTTATTCAAATACACACACACATGGGCAAGTGAATTGATTGAGTGGTAAAAAATGGACCATCTGTGAAAAGAAATATAAACGGGTTTTAAAATAGAGGTTTTTGAAATAATGGAATTTTTTATTTTTTCTGGAAGATTGAATGTTATTCAAATACACACACACACACATGGGCTAGTGAATTGATTGAGTGGTGAAAAATAAACCAGTTGTTAAAAAAAATATAAACTATTTTTCAAATAGGCATTTTTGAAATATGGAATTTTTGTTTTTTCTGGAAGATTGAATGTTATTTATTTAAATATACACACATATGGGTAAGTGAATTGATTGAGTGGTAAAAAATAAACCGGTTGTTAAAATAAATATAAACGATTTTTAAAATAGAGAATTTTGAAATAATGGAATTTTTATTTTTTTCTGGAAGATTAAATGTTATTCATTTAAATACACACACACATGGGTAAGTGAATTGATTGAGTGGTAAAAAATAAACCAGTTGTTAAAAAAATATAAACTATTTTTAAAATAGAGATTTTTGAAATAATGGAATTTTTATTTTTTCTGGAAGATTGAATGTTATTCAAATACACACACACACATGGGCTAGTGAATTGATTGAGTGGTGAAAAATAAACCGGTTGTTAAAAAAAATATAAACTATTTTTCAAATAGGCATTTTTGAAATAATGGAATTTTTATTTTTTCTGGAAGATTAAATTTTATTCAAATACACTCACACATGGATAAGTGAATTGATTGAGTGGTGAAAAATAAACCGGTTGTTAAAAAAAATATAAACTATTTTTCAAATAGGCATTTTTGAAATAATGGAATTTTTGTTTTTTCTGGAAGATTAAATTTTATTCAAATACACACACACACGGGCAAGTGAATTGATTGAGTGGTAAAAAATAAACCAGTTGTTAAAAAAATATAAAGTATTTTTAAAATAAAGATTTTTGAAATAATGGAATTTTTGTTTTTTCTGGAAGATTGAATGTTATTCAAATACACACACACATGGATAAGTGAATTGATTGAGTACTAAAAAAAGAACCAGTTGTGAAAAAAATATTGATCGAATTTTTTTTTAAAAAAAACAGTTTTGTAGAGAATTTAATGCCCTTTTAAAGGTTTTTTGAGAATTTCGAATCAGATGAACGGTTGGAAAGATATTTAGAGAAAACTGAACAAGTGTACGATTTTAATTCCAGTTATTTTGAAAGAAACAAGTAGATACTTTGATTCGCCATTGTGGTCGTTTATGTATGTCAAAAATTCCACCAAAAATGTATTTTGTATAGAATTTAATGCCCTTTCGAACGTTTTTTGAAATTTTTGAATCAGAACAAAGGCTGAAAAGATATTTAGAGAAAACTGAACAAGTGTACGATTTTAATTCCAGTTATTTTGAAAGAAACAAGTAGATACTTTGATCCGCCATTGTGGTCGTTCATGTATGTCAAAAATTCCACCAAAAATGTATTTTGTATAGAATTTAATGTCCTTTCGAACGTTTTTTGAAATTTTCGAATCGGATGAACGGTTGGAAAGATATTTGGGAAAAACTGAACAAATGTATGATTTTAATTCCAGTTAACGATTTTTAAAATAGAGATTTTTGAAATAATGCAATTTTGATTTTTTTCTGGAAGATTGAATGTTATTTATTTAAATACACACACACATGGGCAAGTGAATTGATTGAGTGGTAAAAAATAAACCAGTTGTTAAAATAAATATAAACGATTTTTCAAATAGAGATTTTTGAAATAATGGAATTTTTGTTTTTTCTGGAAGATTGAATGTTATTTATTTAAATACACACACACACCTGGGGAAAGTGAATTGATTGAGTGGTAAAAAATAAACCAGTTGTTAAAAAAATATAAACTATTTTTAAAATAGAAATTTTTGAAATAATGGAATTTTTATTTTTTCTGGAAGATTGAATGTTATTTATTTATATATATATATATATATATATATATATATATATATTAGGTAAAAAACAAACCGAATACTTGTATGTGTGTGTGTTTGTTTGAATGGCGTTTGAAATTTCTAGGAAAAAGCTCAACTAAAATAAAAATTTCAATCTCTAACTGTAATGTTTCTGCAGCATTCTATCAATACACCTATACATGTATGTGTGTGTGTGTGTGTTTAAACGTTACTCGATCTTACAGGAAAATTTGAAATTCCATTATTGAAAAAATCTGTATTGCAACAACGTACGTGTCGAGTTTCACAGCTGTTTCCTGATTTAGCAATCAAACGATTGACTTACACGTGTGAGCGTGTTTGAACAGCGTTTGATCTTCCACAAAAAGCTATAAATCCGATTAGTGAAAAAAGTCCTACTGCAAAAACGTAAAAATTGAATTTCATAACTGATTCGGTTTTTAGCAATCAGTAAATTCACTTGTACATGTGTGTGTGTATTTAAATAAAATTTAATCTTCAAGGAAAAACTATAAATTCTATTATTGAAAAAAGTTCTATTGCAAAAATGTAAAAATTGAATTTTACAGCAATCAGTAAATTCACTTACCCATGTGTGTGTATTTAAATCACATTCAATCTTCCAGAAAAATAAAAATTCAGTTATTCCAAAAATTTCTATTTAAAAATCGTTTATATTTTTCTCACAGCTGGTTCTTTTTTTACCACTCAGTCAATTTACTTGCCTATGTGTGTATTTAAATAAAATTTATTCTTCCAGAAAAAATAAAAATTTCATTATTTCAAAAATCTCTATTTTAAAAATCGTTTATAATTAACAGCTGGTTCATTTTTTACCACTCAATCAGTTCACTTGCCTATATATATATATATATATATATATATATATATATGTGTGTGTGTGTGTGTGTGTGTGTGTGTGTATTTAAATAACATTCAATCTTCCAGAAAAATTAAAATCACATTATTTCAAAAATCTCTATTTTAAAAACCGTTTATATTTTTTTTCACTGCTGGTTTATTTTTTTTATCACTCAGTCAATTCATTTGCCTGTGTGTGTGTATGTGTGTACTTAAATAACGTTTAATCTTCCAGAAAGAAGTTAAAATTCCATTTTTGTAAAAATATCTATTTTAAAAGCCATTTAAAATTTTTTCACAGCTGATTCTTTTTTTACCACTCAGTCAATTCACTTGCTCATGTGTGTGTGTGTATTTAAATATTTAACATTTAATCTTCCAGAAAAAATAAAAATCTCATAATTTAAAAAAAATCTATTTTAAAAACCGTTTATATTTTTTTCACAGCTGGTTCTTTTCTTTAATCACTTAGTCAATTCACTCACCTGTGTGTCTGTGTATTTAAATAACATTCAATCGTCCAAAAAAAATCAAAATTCCATAATTTCAAAAATCTCTATTTTAAAAACCGTTTATATTTTTTTCAGCACCCAGCCAATTCACTTGCCCATATGTGTGTGTATTTAAATAAATAACATTTAATTTTCCAGAAAAAATCAAAATTCCATAATTTCAAAAATCTCTATTTTAGAAATTGTTTATATTTTTTTCACATTTGGTTCATTTTTTTACCACTCAGTCAATTCACTTACCCATGTGTATATGTGTATGTGTGTGTGTGTTTAAATAACTTTCGATCTTCCAGAAAAAATAAAAATCCCATTATTTCAAAAATCTCTATTTTAAAAATCGTTAACTGGAATTAAAATCGTACACTTGTTCAGTTTTTCCTAAATATCTTTCCAACCGTTCATCCGATTCGAAATTATCAAAAAACGTCCGAAAGAGCATTAAATTCTATACAAAATATATTTTTGGTGGAATTTTTGACATACATAAACGACCACAACGGCGGATCAAAGTATCTACTTGTTTCTTTCAAAATAACTAGAATTAAAATCGTACACTTGTTCAGTTTTTTCCCAAATATCTTTCAAACCTTAGATCTGATTCAAAATTCTCAAAAAACAACCAGAAGGGCTTTAAATTCTATACAAAATACATTTTTGGTGGAATTTTTGACATACATAAACGACCACAACGGCAAATCAAAAAATCTACTTGTTTTTTTTTCAAAATAACTGGAATTAAAATCCTACACTTGTTCAGTTTTCTCTAAATATCTTTCCAACCGTTAATCTGATTTGAAATTCTCAAGAAACGTTTAAAAGGACATTAAATTCTCTACAAAACTGTTTTTTTTTTTAAAAAATCCATTCAATATTTTTTTCACAGCTGGTTCTTTTTTTAGCACTCAGTCAATTCACTTGCCTATGTGTGTGTGTATTTGAATAAAATTCAATCTTCCAGAAAAATTAAAAATTCCATTATCGCCAAAATCTATTTTAAAAATCGTTTATATGTTTTTCACACCTGGTTCTTTTTTTAGCACTCAATCAATTCACTTACCTATGTGTGTGTGTTTGTATGTATGTATTTAAATACCATTCAATCTTCCAGAAAAAATAAAAATTCCATTATTTCAAAAATCTCTATTTTAAAAACCGTTTATTTTTTTTTCACGACTGGTTCTTTTTTAGCACTCAGTCAATTCATTTGCCTATGTGTGTGTGTATTTAAATAACATTCAATCTTCCAGAAAAAATAAAAATTCCATTATTTCAAAAAATCACTATTTTATAAACCGTTTATATTTTTTTCACAGCTGGTTCTTTTTTTTAATCATTCAGTCAATTCACTTACCTATGTGTGTGTGTGTGTGTATTTAAATAATATTCAATCTTCCAGAAAAAATAAAAATTCCATTATTTCAAAAATCTCTATTTTAAAAACCGTTTATATTTTTTTTCACGACTGGTTCTTTTTTAGCACTCAAACAATTCACTTGCCTATGTGTGTGTGTGTGTGTGTGTGTAATTAAATAACATTCAATCTTCCATAAAAAATCAAAATTCCATTATTTCAAAATTCTCTATTTTAAAAACCGTTTATATTTCTTTTCACATCTGGTTCTTTTTTCAGTACCCAGTCAATTCACATGCCTATATGTGTGTGTATTTAAATGAATAACATTCAATCTTCCAGAAAAAATAAAAATCCCATAATTTAAAAAAATTCTATTTTAAAAACCGTTTATATTTTTTTCACAGCTGGTTCTTTTCTTTAATCACTCAGTCAATTCACTCAGGTGTGTGTGTGTGTGTGTGTGTATTTAAATAACATTCAATCGTCCAGAAAAAAATCAAAATTCCATAATTTCAAAAATCTCTATTTTAAAAATTGTTTATATTTTTTTCACATCTGGTTCATTTTTTTACCACTCAGTCAATTCACTTACCCATGTGTGTATGTGTATATGTGTGTGTATTTAAATAACTTTCAATCTTCCAGAAAAATTAAAAATTCCATTATTTCAAAAATCTCTATTTTAAAAATCGTTTATATTTTTTTTCACGACTGGTTCTTTTTTTAACACTCAGTCAATTCACTTGCCTATATATGTGTGTGTTTGTATTTAAATAACATTCAATCTTCCAGAAGAAATAAAAATTCCATTATTGCCAAAAACTATTTTAAAAATCGTTTATATGTTTTTTCATAGCTGGTTCTTTTTTTTAGCACTCAATCAATTCACTTTCCCATGTGTGTGTGTGTGTGTTTTTAAATAACATTCAATCTTCCAGAAAAAATAAAAATTCCATTATTTCAAAAAATCTTCATTTTAAAAACCGATAATATTTTTTTCACATCTGGTTCTTTTTTTTAATCACTCAATCAATTCACTTACCTATGTGTGTGTGTGTGTATTTAAATAACATTCAATCTTCCAGAAAAATTAAAAATTCCATTATTTCAAAAAATCTCTATTTTAAAAACCGATAATATTTTTTTACAGCTGGTTCTTTTTTTTACCACTCTGTCATTTCACTTGTCTGTCTGTGTATGTGTGTGTTTAAGTAACATTCAATCTTCCAGACTATGCCTGTTAACATCCCTCAACGTTTGCATGCCGTCCAATCGATCTGCGACACGAGATCCGTCGCGAACTCTTCGACCGACCGCTCGAGACGTCGTGCAAATCACCATCCGACGAGAACCACCGGTGGGCCAATTCGTCGTGGAATTCCTCGACACGGACGTCCTCGACAGACATTCCGCAAGCGCGCGCAGTTCGAACGAGAAAGTTCCGTTAGTTTACGGCCGGGCCGCGGTACGCCCCGGACCCGGGTTTCGGTCGGCGCCCGAGCTCGAGGGCCGGACCCGATTCCCACGGTGCCCGGACCCAATCGAACCGTGGAACGTCGAGCACCGACCGAACCCCGCGCCGTTCTTCCACACACACTCTCCCCGGCTTACGTGACGTATGTTCCGGTGAAGAGGACCGATCCTTGCAGCTCGGGCGCCGCGACGGCCACGCAGTAACGTCGGCCTGGTGACTGACGCCTCGCGCCCCAGACGCCGACTTGTCTGACAAAAAAACATATCGGCACATGCGCGATCGGATCTCGGCGCCCGGTCCACCCTCGCAGTGCAGTGGCGTCGCGACGGACGTCGATCGATCGGGCGTCTTCTCGGAGACCGGCCTCTTATCATAAATAATAGGAAAGACATTTACACTTCTTTAAATCGATATTTTTTTAAATCGATATTCCAGTGTCCGGAAAAACCGGAAATAAATCCAGAAAGTATCTCGTGGAATTACGCCAGGCACGATTTCCTCCAATAACCAAAACTCCTCTGAAATCGTCCAGAATTTCCACTTTTCTGACAACGTCACACTTTTGGAAGGACTGGAAATGAATCAGCATTTTGTGGAATTCTGCAAATACCGGCCTTAGTTTCCTGAGATCGAGATGAAACGTCAAAATTGTCCGGATTGGTTCCAGGGAAGGCTTTAAACTGTTTATCTGATGATATTAGAAGGGACTCGTTGTCACTATAAGTTCAGCCATTTTGTATTTTTTTCAAAATGGCTGAAATTGAAATCGTACACTTGTTCAGTTTTTCCCGAATATCTTTCCAACCTTTGATCTGATTGGAAATTCTCAAGAAACGTTCGAAAGGGCATTAAATTCTATACAAAATACATTTTTGGTGGAATTTTTGAGATACATAAATGACCACAATGGCGGATCAAAATATCTACTTGTTTTTTTTTTAAATAACTAGAATTAAAATCGTACACTTGTTCAGTTTTTCCCAAATATCTTTCCAACCTTTGATCTGATTGGAAATTCTCAAGAAACGTTCGAAAGGGCATTAAATTCTATACAAAATACATTTTTGGTGGAATTTTTGAGATACATAAATGACCACAATGGCGGATCAAAATATCTACTTGTTTTTTTTAAAAATAACTAGAATTGAAATCGTACACTTGTTCAGTTTTTCCCAAATATCTTTCCAACCTTCAATCTGAAAAAATCGTTTTATAATAGGAAATTTTCTCCTCTTTCGAATGACACTAACAGGAATTTTCTATCTTTAATATTTTTTCAGTAATCTTAAAAAAACGAAACTCTTGCCTAATCATCCAATTTAAATCTTATTGCTTTTTGAAAAAACCATCCAGGGTCTTATCAGTTATTCGAGGAATTTTCAAAAAACCATTTTATAATAGAAAATTTTCTCCTCTTTCGAATGACATTAACCGGAACTTTCTATCTTTAATATTTTTTCAGTAATCTTAAAAAAACAAAACTCTTGTCTAATCATCCAATTGAAATCTTATTGTTTTTTGAAAAAATAATCCAGGGTCGTATCAGTTTTTGGATGAATTTTCGAAAAATCGTTTTATAATATGAAATTTTCTCCTCTTTCGAATAGCGTAAACCGGAATTTTCTATCTTTAATATTTTTTCAGTAATCTTAAAAAAACGAAACTCTTGTCTAATCATCCAATTTAAATCTTATTGTTTTTTGAAAAAATAATCCAGGGTCGTATCAGTTTTTTGATGAATTTTCGAAAAATCGTTTTATAATAGGAAATTTTCTCTTCTTTCGAATGACATTAACTGGAATTTTCTATCTTTAATATTTTTTCAGTAATCTTAAAAAAACGAAACTCTTGCCTAATCGTCCAATTTAAATCTTATCGTTTTTTGAAAAAAACATCCAGGGTCGTATCAGTTTTTCTAGGAATTTTCGAAAAATCGTTTTATAATAGGAAATTTTCTCCTCTTTCGAATGACATTAACCGGAATTTTCTATCTTTAATATTTTTTCAGTAATCTTAAAAAAACGAAACTCTTGCCTAATCATCCAATTGAAATCTTATTGTGTTTTGAAAAAAACATCCAAACTCTTATCAGTTTTTATATGAATTTTCGAAAAATCGTTTTATAATAGGAAATTTTCTCCTCTTTCGAATGACATTCACCGGAATTTTTTATCTTTAATATTCCTTTAGTAATCTTAAAAAAACGAAACTCTTGTCTAATCATCCAATTTAAATCTAATTGTGTTTTGAAAAAAACCATCCAGGGTCGTATCAGTTTTTCTAGGAATTTTCAGAAAATCGTTTTATAATAGGAAATTTTCTCCTCTTTCGAATGACATTACCCGGAATTTTCTATCTTTAATATTCCTTTAGTAATCTTAAAAAAACGAAACTCTTGTCTAATCATCCAATTTAAATCTTATTGTTTTTTGAAAAAACCATCCAGGGTCGTATCAGATTTTCGAACAATTTTCAAAAAATCGTTTTATAATAGGAAATTTTCTCCTCTTTCGAATGACATCACCCGGAAATTTCCATCTTCAATATTTTTTCAGTAATCTTAAAAAAACGAAACTCTTGCCCAATCTCGCCTAACAATACACAATCGTTTATCAGAGCCCGCTTAAGATACAAGATAAACAAACCGTTGCCGTAGCGACGATCCAGTCGATATTTTCGCACTGTTTTGTTTCCGAAGGTCGGCAAGGACGGAAACTGCGTACCGAATTGAATGTCACGACGGATAAACGGGGGGTAAAAAACCCCTTTATTTATTGTTTTTAATATGAATGTACATCGGCCTGTTGTGATAATAAACGACGGCACGTTTTCAATTATGTACGAGCGTGTGTGTGTGTGTGTCTCTCTCTCTCTCTCGTTCTCTCTCTCTGTGTGTGTAATGAAGGCGAACGTTTCGAGTGCGCTCGACCGGACTCCGAGATTGATGACATCGCCGACGCGATAATAAATCAACATTAACCGCCACTATCTGGAATATGTTCGGGGACCGTCGACGGCGTCTTCGCCTCGTAACATCCCCCCACTCCACTGAACCCACAATCGCCCGCCGACCGCCTCGTCGTGTCCCGGAAGGGAGGTCCGGTCGTTCGCCGCCTCCCTCCCGCACGTTCGTGAAAACTGTTCAGATACACACACACACGTCCAGGAACGTTTGTGGTGAACGAGATGATGTGTGGAAGCGGCCAGTGGCGTCGTCGTCGTCGGTATTCGGGGAAAAAATGACCACGGAATCGAATTTCGCGTGTGATTGTTATTCGTCGTTTCGGCATATCGTGCGGATCTTCGGTTAGTTTCAGAGGAGGAAACTTCCTATTATAAAACGATTTTTTGAAAATTCCTCGAAAAACTGATACGACCCTGGATGGTTTTATCAAAAAAACAATTAGATTTAAATTGGATGATTAGGTAAGAGTTTTGTTTTTTTAAGATTACTGAAAAAATATTAACGATGGAAAATTCCGGTTAATATCATTCGAAAGAGGAGAAAATTTTCCTATTATAAAACGATTTTTCGAAAATTCCCCCCAAAACTGATACGACCCTGGATGTTTTTTTCAAAAAACAATTAGATTTAAATTGGATGATTAGACAAGAGTTTCGTTTTTTTAAGATTACTAAAAAAATATTAAAGATAGAAAATTCGGGTTAATGTCATTCGAAAGAGGAGAAAATTTCCTATTATAAAACACTTTTTCGAAAATTCCTCGAAAAACTGATACGACCCTGGATGTTTTTTTCAAAAAACAATAAGATTTAAATTGGATGATTAGGCAAGAGTTTCGTTTTTTTAAGATTACTAAAAAAATATTAAAGATAGAAAATTCCGGTTAATGTCATTCGAAAGAGGAGAAAATTTCCTATTATAAAACGATTTTTCGAAAATTCCTCGAAAAACTGATACGACCCTGGATGTTTTTTTCAAAAAACAATAAGATTTAAATTGGATGATTAGGCAAGAGTTTCGTTTTTTTAAGATTACTGAAAAAATATTAAAGATGGAAAATTCCGGTTAATGTCATTCGAAAGAGGAGAAAATTTCCTATTATAAAACGATTTTTCAAAAATTCCCTCCAAAACTGATACGACCCTGGATGTTTTTTTCAAAAAACAATAAGATTTCAATTGGATGATTAGGCAAGAGTTTCGTTTTTTTAAGATTACTAAAAAAATATTAAAGATAGAAAATTCCGATTCATGTCATTGGAAAGAGAAGAAAATTTCCTATTATAAAACGGTTTTTCGAAAATTCATCAAAAAACTGATACGACCCTGGATGGTTTTTTCAAAAAACAATTAGATTTAAATTGGATGATTAGGCAAGAGTTTTGTTTTTTTAAGATTACTAAAAAAATATTAAAGATGGAAAATTCCGGTTAATGTCATTCGAAAGAGGAGAAAATTTCCTATTATAAAACGATTTTCTGAAAATTCCTAGAAAAACTGATACGACCCTGGAAGGTTTTTCAAAAAACAATAAGATTTAAATTGGATGATTAGACAAGAGTTTCGTTTTTTTAAGATTACTAAAAAAATATTAAAGATAGAAAATTCCGGTTAATATCATTCGAAAGGGAGTAAAATTTTCTATCATAAAATGATTTTTCGAAAATTCCTCGAAAAACTGACACGACCCTGGCGAATTTTTAAAAATCACTAAGGTTTAAAATAGGTGATTTTACAAAGGTTTATTTTTTCAATATTGTGGAAAAAAAATATTAGAAATAACATCTTTTTATTTATTACAATCGAAAGAGCATAAGATTTTCTATTAAAAACTGTTATAAAAATTTCTTAACGTTTTTTTCATACGACCCTGGCGATTTTTCTGATTTTATCAAAAAAAATTAAAGATGCTAATTTTTTTAAGATTCATTCGTTTTGAAAAAAATTTTAAAAATGTTCCAAAACTGTACGACCCTGGAAATTCAATTGATTTTGGGAAAAGTTTCTGTTTTTTTAAGATTACTGAAAAAATATTGGGGATAGAAAATTTTCGTTTATGTCAATCGAAAGGGCATAAAATTTACTATTAAAAACTGCAATGCAATTTTTTTAAAAAAATTCAATACGACCCTGGCGATTTTTCAAAAATCACTAAAGTTTAAAATAGGTGATTTTACAGATGTTCTGTTTTTTCAAAATTGTGGGAAAAATATTGGGGATAGAAAATTTTCGATTATGTCAATCGAAAGGGCATAAAATTTTCTATTAAAAATTATATCAAAAATTTTTAAAAAAATTCGATACGACCCTGACGATTTTTTAAAAATCACTAAGGTTTAAAATAGGTGATTTTACAAATGTTCTGTTTTTTCAAAATTGTGGGAAAAATATTGGGGATAGAAAATTTTCGTTTATGTCAATCGAAAGGGCATAAAATTTACTATTAAAAACTGTTATGTAAATTTTTTAAAAAAATTCAATACGACCCTGGCGATTTTTCAAAAATCACTAAGGTTTGAAATAGGTGATTTTACAAATGTTCTGTTTTTTCAAAATTGTGGGAAAAATATTGGGGATAGAAAATTTTCGTTTATGTCAATCGAAAGGGCATAAAACTTTCTATTAAAAACTGCTATGAAAATTTCTTAAAAAAATTGAATACGACCCTGACGATTTTTCAAAAATCACTAAGGTTTAAAATAAGTGATTTTACAGACGTTTGTTTTTTTAAAAAATTGTGGGAAAAATATTGGAGATAGAAAATTTTCGTCAATCTCATCCTCGATTATTTCCTATCGCCCGGTCGCCATTTTATAACGATTTTCCGCTATCTTCTCTTCTCGCTTTCAATTATAAATGTCATTCTCACGTTCAATTATAAATCGATTTCGTCCCTTCCGATATGAATTAATAATCCATCGTTCGATTTATTTACATACGCCCGACTCCCGTCCGTAATATTCCAATTACTACGTACAAATATCCAATTAGTATTCGACATAACGGACGATAAACATCAATTATTCAAAGCGGATAATTGATTCCGTGAATTTTAAGCGGTAGTGCGACGAAGAGAACGATCGAAGCGGCGGGACGGAGAGAGATAGACGACGTCCGTAGTGTCGAAATGTACAGATCGTTCTGGAACCTCGAATGTAGGAATTTCATGAAATTCTATTAAAAAAAACGAAATCTTTTCCACAAAATGACACAAAGTGAGGCAAAATCTTTTCTAGCGTTTCACGAATTTCTATAAAAAAAAGCGAAATCTTTTTTTTGAAAATTTCGAAAATTTTGAAAAAATTTTTTGAAAATTTTGAAAAAATTTTTTTCAAAATTTTGAAAAATTTTTTTGAAAATTTTGAAATTTTTTTTGAAAATTTTGAAAAAATTTTTTTGAAAATTTTGAAAATTTTAAAAAATTTTGAAAATTTTTTTTAAAATCTTGAAAATTATTTTGAAAATTTTGAAAAAATTTTTTTGAAAATTTTGAAATTTTTTTTTTAAAATTTTGAAAATTTTTTTAAAATTTTTTTTTTAAAATTTTTTAAAATTTTTTTTTGAAAATTTTTTGAAAATTTTCAAAAAATTTTTTTGAAAATTTTGAAAATTTTTTGAAAATTTTGAAATTTTTGAAAATTTTGAAAATTTTGAAAATTTTTGAAAATTTTTTGAAAATTTTGAAAAATTTTTGAAAATTTTTTTTGAAAATTTTTTGAAAATTTTGAAAAAATTTTTTGAAAATTTTGAAAAAATTTTTTGAAAATTTTGAAAAATTTTTTTTGAAAATTTTGAAAATTTTTTTTTAAAATTTTGAATTTTTTTTTTTTGAAAAATTTTGAAATTTTTTTGAAAATTTTGAAAATTTTTTGAAAATTTTGAAAAATTTTTTGAAAATTTTGAAAATTTTTTGAAAATTTTTTTGAAATTTTTGAAAATTTTTTTTTGAAAAATTTTTGAAAATTTTGAAAATTTTTTGAAAATTTTGAAAATTTTTGGAAAATTTTTTTAAAATTTTGAAAATTTTTGAAAATTTGTTTTTTTGAAAATTTTGAAAAATTTTTTTTGAAAATTTTGAAAAATTTTTTTGAAATTTTGAAAAAATTTTTTTAAAATTTTGAAAAATTTTTTTGAAAAATTTGAAATTTTTTTTGAAAATTTTTGAAATTTTTTTGAAAATTTTTTGAAAATTTTGAAAATTTTTTGAAAATTTTGAAATTTTTTTTTTGAAAATTTTGAAAAAAAATTTGTGAAAATTTTTTTGAAAATTTTGAAAAAATTTTTTTGAAAATTTTGAAAATTTTTTTTGAAAATTTTGAAAATTTTTTGTAAATGAAAAAATTTTTTTGAAAATTTTGAAAATTTTTTTTTAAAATTTTGAAAATTTTTTTTTAAAATCTTGAAAATTTTTTTGAAAATTTTGAAAAAATTTTTTTGAAAATTTTGAAAATTTTTTTTTAAAATTTTGAAAATTTTTTTTTAAAATCTTGAAAATTTTTTTGAAAATTTTGAAAAATTTTTTTTGAAAATTTTGAAAATTTTTTTTGAAAATTTTGAAAAAATTTTTTTGAAAATTTTTTTGAAAATTTTGAAAAAATTTTTTTGAAAATTTTGAAATTTTTTTTTTAAAAATTTTAAAAATTTTTTTTTTAAATTTTGAAAATTTTTTTTAAAAATTTTGAAAATTATTTTGAAAATTTTGAATGTCAAATCGACTCGCTCCGTAAATCTAGTGTTAATAAATGCATGTTCGGATATTACTGATTTATTTGTCACGTGCTGGAGTCGTGTGTTTGTATGTAGAATAACAATAACGTAATTATGATCCGAGCATCAATTCGTATATTAAAATCGATACTTATTACATATTTACTTATCCGTGCATTGAATACTTATTTACTTATACGTGTATTAAAATCGATACTTATTACGAGCGAAAAGGTCACAGTCACAAACCGACGGATTCAAAAATCGTAGACCGACGATCAAAGAACGGCAATCTAAAAACGAGTTTATAAATTATACGTAAACCGTAATATATATTTATCGAATAGAAAAATAAAAGGGCGTTATAATTATTTCGTACAACACGCGTGTATTAAAAATAACACTCATCGCAGTCGGTAACCGATCGATTCAAAAACCGTGGACCGGTGAATTAAGGGATCGACGACGAAGGAACCGAACGAGCTGTGATCGTCGATCCCAGTCGACGACGACGCTCGGAGGAATATTCGGGAAAAATATATATCGAATAGAAAAATAAAAAGGCGTTATAATTATTTTGTAAAACGGAAGCGTGTATTGAAAATAATATTTATTACAGGTGAAAAGATCACAGTCGGTAACCGATGAATCCGAAAACCGTGGACCGATGAAATGAGAGACCGACAATTACCGATGATCGAAGAACGACAATCTAAAAAAGAGTTTATAATTATATATAAACCTTAATATATATCGAATAGAAAAATAAAAAGGCGTTATAATTATTTTGTAAAACACAAACGTGTATTAAAAATAATACTTATTACAGACGAATCCAATGAATCCAAAAACCGTAGACCGATGAAATAAGGGATCGACAATGAAGGAACCGGACGATCTGTGAAACGATAGACCGCTGAAAAAAAAATGTATCGAAAACCGTATAAAGAAAATGTTAGAAACATTTATTCGATGTCACAATACAAGTATAGATTTTCGGAATGAAAACGATAAGGAATAAACTTACATCGTTACCGGTAACGATCTTGGAATGAATCTTGCCGGCGACGAACCGATGAAATCGTAAATCACTACTATACGTTCTTGAAAATACCTGAAACATTTATTATTGCATACATTAGACCCATTGACACTAATCAACATTCATACAGTATTCACGTCCATTACCGTTCATCTCATACCCTCTTATCAACAAACTCACCCACGTAAAAACAGTTTTAGGGTAAGAGCGTGTGAGACGAGTGGTAATGGACCGTGACTACTGTATACATGTTGACTAGTGTGAAAAAGGTCCATTGAATGTATATCAATGACTTCAATTCTAAAATGAAATCAATTGTAAATATGATTAAGACGGTAATTAAAAATTCATATTGTTACCGATAACCTAACTTTTACATACGATCGATCCCGTGATTTTTTCCCCACGGCCACGATGTCGTTCATGACGGAGTCGCGAACTGAGAAACTCGTTCTTCTCGTAACGACGATGCTCGAAAATCCATAATTACGAAAATGAGGTTAGAATCGTTTGACAGTTCGAAATTAAAAAAATAACAAACGATCTTACGGACCAGCGGTCGTCGAACAGTTGCGACACGTACCGATTTTTTAAAACGGTTCGGATGGTTTTCGAGGAAATAATCCCGGACAGAAATGCACTCGGTCGGTTTTCTATCGCCGTCCCTGAAAACCGTACCGATTCATATAATCTAACCTGTTTAACCCATCGAGCGCTATGAACGCAGATATGTGTTTTGAGACTCGATACAAAATTATTAAATTCTCAATTGAAAATATACAATTGATTGTTTTATATTGTTCATGTTATTATTGCTTAATGAAATAAATGGTTCTGATAAGGTTTTTGCGATCACTGCTTCGATTATTTCAGCTACAATCAACATATTTTGCAATGAAATTTTAATCAGCTCAGCATGCGCTTCGTTGTAAAAAGTAGGCGGTCGACAGCACACGCTTAACTTCGCACAACCAAAGAGTTAAATGTCTAAAATAAAATTTTACATAAACCAGGTTTTGAATTTTTTCCCGGACTATCACAGACATTTCCAAAAAAAAACTCATACGATAATCATAAACTCATTTAATTCGCTACCAGAGCCTCGGGAGAAAAACCGCCACCACAGTCCAAACGTTTTATTATTTAGATATGATACCAAATGTTCCTTAATTTTTTTGAGATGTATTTATAACGTTTTAAATGATTAAAAATATAATTATCGGCAGACCAATAACATACTGTATCTATTTTATTATCTTTTAACATCACCCATCTGTTTGAGGCACAATTAGGTACAAACAGTTTTTTTGAAAAGTTTTCCCGGACTATCAGACATTTTCAATAAAAAAAACTCGTACGATAATCATAAACTCATCTCGTAATTAGTAAAATCGCTTAAGCTAGCATACTACAAATTGTAAATCAAACGACCGTACCATTGTACATGTAACAATTACCGATAATAAATCATTCTGATTCTGAAATGTCTAAAAACGACCGATATATCGAGAAGATATTTAGACTTTACGCCCCTGACTGATATTATTGATATTTTAGATATAAAATAATCGATTTGAGATCGAACCTGTTATACAACTGTGACCCATTAAGCAATCACAATACAGCGAGTGATCAGTGATCCACGTTTTTAATAATGAACAACAGTTCAAAGACATCAACAACCCCTCAGTGACAAAACTCTTAAACAATGTTTTTTAATAGGTTCAGTTAGAAAATAAGCAATTTACAACTAAGTCGATATAATTAATTGAGATAGTTAAGTTAACATAAGTTAAAATAGTCGAAAAATACACATTAAAACAGATTTTTTGACATTTTTCCTGTACGAGAGAAGACATTTTATTGCAACGTTCGAGCGAAGAAATCAAGCAAAAACGGATAAGAAGAAAGTGTTGTTTCATCAAGACAATGGCCAAAATCAATGAATTAAAGTTTGAATCGCTACCTCATGCACCCTATTCGCCAGATTTAGTAGCTCCCTCGGATTGTTTTCTGTTCCCAAACTTGAAAAAATGGCTCAGCGGTCAAAGATTTCCCACAACGATGAAAAAGTGATATCGGCACTTAATGGGCATTTTGAGGAGCGAGACGGTTCTTATTAGAAAAAGGGGATCGAACTTATTGAACTTATCGTCGGGAAAAGTGTATAGAGCTGAAAGGAGATTAAGTTGAAAGATAAATATGTTTTTTAACCAAAATTTTTGTGTTTTCTTTGTTGTGTCGGGTACTTCTGGGACTATCTCGTATTGTTACAAAATCTCACAAACACATATCGAAAATAATACTCGACCATAGGCACATTATCATAAGATAGACCCGAAAATATGTAAACTTCATGTAATTATTAGACGAAATGTATTTGTCTGATTCTGATCGAACCTGTTGTTTGATATCCACTGGACCGAGTATAATCACAGATGTGTTTATTCGTCGACATGCGTCGGTAATAAGGGACAGAACGACCTGTACGTCCGACGAGTCGACATGCTATCCTTTACGGTCGATCTATTAAAGCCGATTTTCGACATATCTCTGTAGCATTGCTGAGCGTTCGAGCGACAATGGCGACGAGCGACAGTAAAGCTCCTATAAGGAGCGTGAAAAAAGTACAATTCGGTATACTTAGTCCGGATGAAATCGTAAGTAGAACGTTGTTGAATGTGCGACGATGCCCTACTAATGTTGTCGGTCGGAATCTCTCGAAATCAATGGCCTAAATCGCGAAAGTGTCGCACGTCATTTCCGTACGACGCAGGCCAAAATGGCCGCGCGCACCGAATGGCGCTCGATACGATTATTTAAATGTATACGAGAACGTAAATATGTTTTTCGAACGACACTCGCGCATTCACACGTAGCACGTAGTAATAAGTAGACAGTAACGGTCTCGATCCGTAGTCCTGACGTAGCACGTATGTCGATCTGTCTAGCGGCGTATGTCGGTCACGGAGGGCGGCATCCGCTACGCGGAGACGATGGAAGGCGGTCGACCGAAACTCGGCGGCCTGATGGACCCCCGACAGGGCGTGATCGACAGAAACAGCCGTTGCCAGACGTGCGCCGGCAACATGAGCGAGTGCCCCGGCCATTTCGGACACATCGACCTGTGCAAGCCGGTGTTCCACATAGGCTTCATCGTCAAGACGATCAAGATCCTCCGCTGCGTCTGCTTCTACTGCAGCAAGCTGCTCGTCAGTCCGGTACGTACTTACGTCTCGCGGCCGTCCGACGGTCGTCCTGACCGTTTCGTTTTCCGTAGACGAACCCGAAAATCAAAGAGATAGTCGTCAAGTCGAAAGGACAGCCGCGGAAACGGCTCGTGTTCGTGTACGATCTGTGCAAGGGGAAGAACATATGCGAGGGCGGCGACGAGATGGACATCGCGAAAGAGGAGGACGGGTCCGGACGTGCGCCGGCGAGACAGACGCACGGCGGGTGCGGCAGGTACCAGCCGAACATACGTAGGACCGGCCTCGATCTGACCGCCGAGTGGAAACACATAAACGAGGACTCGCAGGAGAAGAAGATCTCGCTGACGGCCGAACGCGTCTGGGAGATCCTAAAACACATTTCCGGTACGTCGTACGGTTTTACGCTCTCGGTCAGGTTCTATCTATCTATCTTTCGTAGACGAAGAGTGTTTCATCCTCGGGATGGACGCGAAGTTCGCGCGTCCCGATTGGATGATAATCACCGTTCTACCGGTCCCTCCGTTACCGGTCCGACCGGCGGTCGTCATGTACGGTTCGGCGAAAAACCAGGACGACCTGACACATAAACTATCCGATATAGTCAAAGCGAACGCCGAGCTCGCACGGAACGAAGCGGCCGGCGCTGCCGCGCACGTGATCGCAGAAAATATCAAAATGTTGCAGTTCCACGTCGCGACGCTCGTCGATAACGACATGCCGGGCATGCCACGGTGAGTATCGCGTACGACTAGACGACCGGTCGATCCCTGACTGTCCGTTCTGTTTAGAGCGATGCAGAAGTCCGGGAAGCCGTTGAAAGCGATAAAAGCTCGGCTCAAAGGCAAGGAAGGCCGTATCCGGGGTAACCTCATGGGCAAGCGTGTCGATTTCTCCGCCCGTACGGTCATCACGCCGGACCCGAACCTCCGTATCGATCAGGTCGGAGTGCCGCGGTCGATAGCGCAGAACCTGACCTTCCCGGAGATCGTCACGCCGTTCAATATCGAGAAGATGATCGAGCTCGTGCAGCGCGGCAACTCGCAGTACCCGGGCGCCAAGTACATAGTCCGCGATAACGGCGAACGGATCGACCTGAGGTTTCACCCGAAGCCGTCGGACCTGCATCTACAGTGCGGGTACCGGGTCGAGAGACACATCAAGGACGACGATCTCGTGATATTCAACCGGCAGCCGACGTTGCACAAGATGAGCATGATGGGGCACAGGGTCAAGGTGCTGCCGTGGTCGACGTTCCGGATGAACCTCTCGTGCACGTCGCCGTACAACGCCGACTTCGACGGCGACGAGATGAACCTGCACGTGCCGCAGAGCATGGAGACGAGGGCCGAGGTCGAGAACCTGCACGTGACGCCGCGGCAGATCATCACGCCGCAGGCGAACAAGCCGGTCATGGGCATCGTGCAGGACACGCTGACGGCGGTCCGGAAGATGACGAAGCGCGACGTGTTCATCGAGAAGGAGCAGATGATGAACATACTGATGTTCCTGCCGATCTGGGACGGCAAGATGCCGCAGCCGGCGATACTGAAACCGAAGCCGCTGTGGACCGGCAAGCAGGTGTTCTCGCTGATCATCCCCGGGAACGTGAACCTGATACGGACGCACTCGACGCATCCGGACGACGAGGACGACGGGCCGTACAAGTGGATATCGCCCGGCGATACGAAAGTGATGGTCGAGCACGGCGAGCTGATCATGGGCATCCTGTGCAAGAAGACGCTCGGCGCGTCGGCCGGCTCGTTGCTGCACATCTGCTTCCTCGAGCTCGGGCACGAGGTGTGCGGGCGGTTCTACGGTAACATCCAGACCGTCATCAACACGTGGCTGCTGCTCGAGGGACACAGCATCGGTATCGGAGACACGATCGCCGATCCGCAGACGTACATGGAGATCCAGAGGGCGATCCGGAAAGCGAAAGAGGACGTGATAGAGGTCATACAGAAAGCGCACAACATGGAGCTCGAGCCGACGCCCGGCAACACGCTCAGACAGACGTTCGAGAACCAGGTGAACAGGATTCTGAACGACGCGAGAGACAAGACCGGCGGTTCCGCGAAGAAATCGTTGACCGAGTACAACAACCTCAAGGCGATGGTCGTGTCCGGCTCGAAAGGCTCGAACATCAACATCTCGCAGGTCATCGCCTGCGTCGGGCAACAGAACGTCGAGGGAAAACGAATACCGTTCGGGTTCAGGAAGAGGACGCTGCCGCATTTCATCAAGGACGACTACGGACCGGAATCGAGGGGTTTCGTCGAGAACTCGTATCTCGCCGGGCTGACGCCGTCAGAGTTCTACTTCCACGCGATGGGTGGTCGCGAAGGTCTCATCGATACGGCCGTCAAGACCGCCGAGACCGGTTACATCCAACGGCGGCTGATCAAGGCGATGGAGAGCGTGATGGTCAACTACGACGGGACCGTCCGTAACAGCGTCGGACAGCTGATCCAGCTGAGGTACGGCGAAGACGGGCTCTGCGGAGAGATGGTCGAGTTCCAGACGTTGCCGACGATCAAGCTCAGCAACAGGATATTCGAACGGAAGTTCAAGTTCGACTCGACGAACGAACGGTACCTGAGACGGATCTTCACCGAGGACGTCGTCAAGCAGCTGATGGGCTCGAGCGGCGACGTGATCCAAGAGCTCGAGCGCGAGTGGGAGCAGCTCGTCAAAGACAGGGAAGCGCTCCGGCAGATCTTCCCCGGCGGCGACAACAAGGTCGTCCTGCCGTGCAACCTGCAGCGGATGATCTGGAACGTCCAGAAGATCTTCCACATAAACAAGCGCGTGCCGACCGACCTGAGCCCGTTGCGCGTGATCGAGGGCGTCCGCGACCTGCTGAACAAGTGCGTGATCGTCGCCGGCGACGACCGGCTGTCGAAACAGGCGAACGAGAACGCGACGCTACTGTTCCAGTGCCTGGTCAGGTCGACGCTCTGCACGAAGTGCGTGTCCGAGGATTTCCGGCTCAGCTCGGAGGCGTTCGAGTGGCTGATCGGCGAGATCGAGACGCGGTTCCAGCAGGCGCAGTGCGCGCCCGGCGAGATGGTCGGCGCGCTCGCCGCTCAGAGTCTCGGCGAGCCGGCGACCCAGATGACGTTGAACACTTTCCATTTCGCCGGCGTGTCGTCGAAGAACGTGACGCTCGGCGTGCCGCGGCTCAAGGAGATCATAAACATCAGCAAGAGGCCGAAAGCTCCGTCGCTGACCGTGTTCCTGACCGGAGCGGCCGCCAGAGACGCCGAGAAAGCGAAGAACGTGCTCTGCCGGCTCGAACACACGACGCTCAGGAAGGTGACCGCGAACACTGCGATCTACTACGATCCGGACCCGCAGAACACGGTCATACCCGAGGACCAGGAGTTCGTCAACGTCTACTACGAGATGCCGGATTTCGATCCGACGAGGATATCGCCGTGGTTGCTGCGTATCGAGCTCGACCGTAAACGCATGACCGACAAGAAACTGACGATGGAACAGATCGCCGAGAAGATCAACGCCGGGTTCGGCGACGACCTGAACTGCATATTCAACGACGACAACGCCGAGAAGCTCGTGCTCCGTATCCGTATAATGAACAGCGACGACGGGAAGTTCGGCGGAGGTTCCGGCGACGGCGACGAGGAGGTCGACAAGATGGAGGACGACATGTTCCTCCGCTGCATCGAGGCGAACATGCTCAGCGACATGACGCTGCAGGGCATCGAGGCGATCTCGAAAGTGTACATGCATCTGCCGCAGACCGACAGCAAGAAACGTATGGTCATCACCGAGTCGGGAGAGTTCAAGGCGATAGCCGAGTGGCTGCTCGAGACGGACGGCACGAGCATGATGAAAGTTCTGTCGGAACGCGACGTCGATCCGGTCAGGACGTTCAGCAACGATATCTGCGAGATATTTTCGGTGAGTTTTAGGTTAATTTCGACACGGATATTTAAAATCACAATTGTCAGAACGACGGTCAGAATAATTTTATTTAATCTTTTCTCCCTGAAATAGAAACTAGAACTACTGGATTATACAAACATGGATATTTTTGAAACTTAAGACTTTATTCCGGCTGTCATTGAAAATCGATTTCTCTCGTAATTCAGTTCTATTTTCAGATATTAAAACACAACTTAAATAATTGAATTTCATTTGAAAGTTATTTCAAATAGCAATCGATTTAAATCGGTTTATTTTACTTTAAACTTCAATAAAAATTCGACTTAACCTCAATGTTTGAAAATCAAACGTCAATATACACAGAAATATAATCTCCACCTGAATGAGATTTTTAGGTGAGACGAGCGGGATAGTCATATCGGTTATTTCCAGGTGCTCGGGATCGAGGCCGTACGTAAGTCGGTCGAGAAAGAGATGAACGCCGTGCTGCAGTTCTACGGTCTTTACGTCAACTACCGGCACCTCGCGTTGCTGTGCGACGTGATGACGGCCAAAGGACATCTCATGGCCATCACCCGTCACGGTATCAACAGACAAGATACCGGCGCTCTGATGAGATGCTCGTTCGAAGAGACGGTAAGTTTCTCTTTCGAGTATTACGTCTCGATGTCCGAATTAACGGTTAGAAAATCTCCGTCCAGGTCGACGTGATTATGGACGCGGCGTCTCACGCCGAGGTCGACCCGATGAGGGGAGTATCTGAAAACATCATCATGGGACAGCTAGCTAGGATGGGTACCGGCTGTTTCGATCTGTTGTTAGACGCCGAGAAATGCAAAGCCGGTATTGAACTGCCGATGGCCGGCGCTACCGGTCTAGTACCGGGCGCCGGCGGTACAGGAGGAATGTTTTTCGGTTCGGCTGCGACACCGTCGATGAGTCCACGCATGACTCCTTGGTCTGCCGGCGTCACTCCCGGTTACGGCGGCTCGGCGTGGTCACCTGCGAGCGCCGGCGGTTATCTCGGTACGTATACGTATTTTCAAAAATCGGATCTCGTTTTCTCATCCGATCGTTTATGCAGGTAGCGGAATGACACCCGGAGGTCCTAGTTTCTCGCCGTCTACCGCGTCGGACGCTTCCGGCATGAGCCCGGCGTACGCTTGGTCGCCGCAGGTTCCTATGAGCCCTTCGATGTCGCCGTACGTGCCGTCCGGCGGCCATTCTCCGAGCTACTCTCCGTCGAGCCCGTTATTCGCGCCGACGAGTCCGTCTCTCACGCCGACTTCGCCGGGTTACAGTCCGGCTAGTCCCTCGTACAGCCCGACTTCGCCGAATTATTCTCCCGCGTCGCCGTCGTACAGCCCGACCTCTCCGTCGTACAGTCCGACTTCTCCGAGCTACAGTCCGACCTCTCCTTCGTACAGTCCGACTTCTCCGAGCTACAGTCCGACTTCGCCTTCGTACAGTCCTACGTCACCGAGTTACAGCCCGACATCACCGAGTTACAGTCCGACGTCGCCTTCGTACAGCCCGACGTCGCCTAGTTACAGCCCCACGTCGCCGAGCTACAGCCCGACATCTCCGTCTTCGTACAGTCCGACTTCTCCGAGTTACAGTCCGACGTCTCCGAGTTACAGTCCGACCTCTCCGAGCTACAGCCCGACGTCGCCTAATTACAGTCCGACGTCGCCCTCTTACTCGCCGTCGAGTCCTCGTTACACGCCGGCATCTCCGTCTTACTCGCCTTCGTCCCCGTCGTACTCGCCGTCGTCGCCGCAATACTCCCCGGCGTCTCCTTCGTACTCGCCGTCGAGCCCGAAATATTCACCGACATCGCCGTCTTACTCGCCGACGTCTCCGTCGTTCGCCGGCGGCAGCCCGCAGTACAGCCCTACGTCGCCGTCGTACAGCCCGACGTCGCCTTCGTACTCGCCGTCGTCGCCGCAACACACTCCGGCGGCGAGCAGCCGGTACTCGCCGTCGAGCCCGAACTACAGCCCGTCGAGTCCGTCGTACTCGCCGGCTTCGCCGCAGTACAGTCCGACCGGAAGCAGCAAATATTCCCCGACGTCGCCGACGTACACGCCGACGAGCCCGTCGTACAGCCCCGCGAGCCCGATATACAGTCCGGCGCAACAACAGAGACAACAGCCGTTGAGATACTCGCCGAGTTCTCCGAGCTACTCGCCGACCAGCCCGTCGGACGAGCAGTTCTCGTAGAGATCTACGAACGATACTATCGACCGGACTTGTACTGATACGAATATGTGAAATAGATTATATTTTTTATGTAGACTATAGAGAGATATATATATATATACATGTATGTTCGTAAGAGAGAGAAAAAACCGTATCCCGGACTCGTCGTACGCTCTGCTAAGACGTTTTTTCTTTTAATCTAACGACGAGACGATTTCTTTACGTTTAATATTTCTTCCCATTGTTATTTTTATCGAACATTAACTAGAATTATGTTTTATTCCTTTAAGTTTACTAAACCGTTATTCAAAAGATATCTTGTAGATTCTCGTTCACCTTCGGTGACATTTGCATTTACGTAGATCTATGTCGACTAAAAGAAAGAACGACAGGATTGTGACGAGTTCTTTTTGTACAAATGTATTTTCGTGTGTTTAAATAAAGGTTTCATTAAGAAAACGGTTTTATTTGATTTTTTACAGAAATTAAAAAAATAAATACTTATATTAACGCAGATGAAAAACGAATTCAAAAACCGTAGACCGATGAAACAAGAGATCGACGATGAGGAACCAAACGATTTATGAAACAACGGACCGCTGATCTCGGTTAATGACAGGGCTCAGAGGAATATTCTGAAAAATATCTTAAAAATAAATTCAATGTAAGAAAACGTTAGAAACATTTATTCAATGTCACAATATTGGAATGAAAACGATAAAAAATTAACTTACATTGTTACTGACAATCATCTTGAAATTAAACTTATCGACGATGAAATGACAGCACGATGGATCAATGAAATCATAAATAACTATTGCACATTCTTAGATACTTTAAAACATTTATTATACATACATTTGTATATTAAAGATTTCAATTATAAAATGATTAATACGGTATTTCTAAATTTACATTGTTACCCATAACCTAACTTTTACAGAGAGTGACAACGTATAGTCACAAAGATATTTCTCAGTAAAAGAAACTTATCAATGTTAATTTGAAAACAAACACATTTGTTATTAATTCTACAAACTACTACTTTAATATCTCCCTTTTCTCTTTACTACTCCATTCAAACGATTCGGTATTGAACAAACTAATTTTTTTGTCGCTTCCGATGTTACATTTGCCCACTCCGCTTGAAATAACGATTCGAGTTGTTCCTCGGAGGTAATACGGTACTGTCGAATTATCCTTTCTAACAAATCACCAAAAATATTCAATGGAATTTAGATCGGGAGATTGTAGTACTGTTTATACATGACAATTCGGAACAGTTTCAATTTACAAAAAGAAAACACACAAATTCATATAAATTGAACAGGAAAAGTCTACGTACATTGAAAATCGAAAATCATATAAAGTAAAATGAACTTTTCGAGTGAATCGACAACCGGTTGGATAGCGTCTTCTTTTAAGACTCTCCTATAACCGTTTTAGCACGTTGTTGTTTCTTTAGCACTAATCTCATTCCATTCTTTTTCTACAACTTTCTTCGAAACATTTCCCTTTCCGGTTATGCCACGTCGGCGAATATACCACATACGTTCTATACGGTTTAGGTCTAGAGATCGGAGAAGTGCATGCGACCGTTTTAGAACGTTAAATAATATCTATAGCTCGACAACTTCTCATCGTCATGCAATTATAATCAAGATTTAGACTGAATTTTTCAGCAATTTATATTTCGTTTGAAATACTTACGCATATTTATCCATCGTAGATTCTAAAACTCAATTACTCGCTATACAAATCAATACTGTCACCACCGTGTATGACAGTAGGAGCAAGATTCGTTCCACTCAACGATATAAATACAATTTCGAGTCTTTCTATTCCAAAAATGCAATACTTGCCCTCGTCTGAGAAAGTCACGTTTTCCCAGACCGGGATCAGTTTATTAATCGTTTTTATCTAGACATTAGAACATATTTAAGTATATTTCTTAAATGTGTTTTAAAACCTCAACGAGTATTGAATTGTTCGATATAAAATAGGATACAATTGGAATTTCGTTCAAATTTCAACATCCTGGAAGGTTCTGTCGATGACCCAACCTGAAATTTCTATCATTGTTGTGGATAGAAGCTGAAAATAAACGTTAGGAATTGAATATAGGAAAGAGGTGATTGCTTATACGACAGAAACTTACGTTTGAATATGAAAATTCGAAAGATGTACCTTTTTAGGAAAGACGAGTAGGTTAACGAAATGTGGGGTTATGTCTGATTATATGTAGTAGTAATATGTACTGTCATGCATAAGTCTTCGCCGTATGGGTAATTTAAGCAATTTATTGATATAATTCGTCTTAAAATTAAAAAAGTATATATTTAATTGATAACAAATATACTGATTAGAAAACAAATGCAAAAAATTATAATTAATTCTATTATATAGTAGAAATTGTTGAAATAAAAACAGAGGTTACATGTAACCGAGCAAAAGTGTTCGACACTTATTATACAGAATATCAACAATTTTTTTAAAAAAGAGCTTAATATCTCCCTTTTCTCTTTACTACTTCATTTAAACGATTTGTCATTGAATAAATTAACTTTTTTGTTGCTTCCGATGTTATATTTGCCCACTCCTTTTGAAGTAGATTCAAGTTGTTCCTTGGAAGTAATACGGTACTATCGAATTTTCCTAATCGCAGAGATATTCTACGGGATTGAGATTGGGAGATCGTGGTAACGTTTCCAGCGTGAAGTGACAGTTCATTATTTAAACACGATCGTCTTTTAAAATATTTAAATATAGGAACTTATTCACGGTTTAATCGATAAAAGCTAGGTCGTCGACTCCACCACTTTAACAATTGTGTATACGATTCTCTCGTATTCTGATTTTTCTTCCTCCATACCAAAATTTAAATGTCGGAACGATAAATACAGAACTTACTTTCGACCTCGATCCAAAACTCATTACATTCATTTTTATAAATTGAAACCTTTTGGTTTAGTTTTTTACATTTTTTTGACGCGGGCGTTATAACCGGCCTTTTTAAGAATTCTCCGTCTATACAAGGATGTTTTTTTTCCCGATATATTTTTTTAATTTATTTTCTAACTCGTTTTAAATATGAATTACATTAACGTTGTTCACGTACTGTAAATTTGAATAGCCGACCGGTTCTTCGGCAATTTCCTACGCTTCCTCTTTCTAGCGTTTCATAATACGACTCGTGGACACTATTTTCGAAATCTCCTCGCGGTGTAAATTTATAATTATTTCTCACGGATGTCGTTCCATTTTTGAAATATCCGTGTGAAACTCACCGAACGATGAGATCCGACAACGTAAACCGAATGGGAAATCTCCGGAATATATAAACATTCGGTTATACTGCGGTGCCGAGACGTTTATTTTACAAACGATTTGATATCGTATGCCGTTATCACAGAGTCGTGAATACTTTCGGTAAGAAAAATTACGAGCGTGTTTGTTTTAGCAATTTCTACTACATAATAGAAATGATTATTGTTTGTTTTATTTTCTAATGAATATTATATTTACTATCGAGTTTTTAATTCGACGACTTTATCGAATCGTATCGATAAATCGCTCGTTACCCGTGTGCGCCACGACTTATCGCAACACGTATTCATGTCGTCGGTATTTAACGTAATACGTAAACCCTACTTACGTCTCCGGCATTTCAGCGGTCGACGAAAAATACATATTTCGTCTCGACGTAGGTGAGAATACGTATCGACGTAGGTGTCCAGGGAACGGTTTTATCGTTCGATAAATTCGATAACGGAACGATTTTTCGCGTATCGAACAACAGAGTTCGGTCACGGCGAGGTATCGGATCGGGCGAGTGACGGGTACGCATAACGATACGACTCGTAACCTCGAATAAGTACTTTATTGCACATTCAAAAGCGATTAAAAGATATCTAATTGTTACACATTTTTCATATAATATAATTTTTTTCCTTTTATCGATGCAGCATAACTAGTGAGATACAATGTTTAAATAATAGTCGAAAAGTAGTCGCCGGACGGGACGCCCGCCCGCGCCGACTTAAAATCCTAGATGTCCGTTCGTTGAGAAGCTTTTCAGCTGCCTTCTTGCTTTCGGACGACAACGCGCCGTCCGTCGACCTCGTCCGACGGACGGCGCACCGCGCTCCGCTCGACTCGCCGCGTCCGTCCGACGCGCCGTACCCGGACCGGCCGTCAGTTCATCGTCCCGATCGCGCCGACGTACTCGTACACGTCGGCGGCCGTCCTGTCGACGCCGCACAGGCCGGTCGGGTTCGTCGCGAACAGCGGCAGGTCGACGACGATCGGCTCGACGTTCGCCCACGCGGCGAACCCGTTCCCGACGCCGCCGTCGTAGCCGGTCGGTTCGCGCGGCGCCGGCACGCGGACCGCGCCGTCGAACGCCGCCGACGTGTCCGCGTCCGCGACGTAGAACACGCGCGGCACCGGGAACCCGTTGAACGGAGACGCGACCGGGATCGTGTACGCGCCCATGTTCTCGAACACGAGCCAGTCGCCGACGTCGAGCTCCGGCAGGAGCACGTCGTCGACGACGCGGTCGAGGCTGTCGCACGACGGGCCCCACACGCTCGACGGGTACGGTTTACCGTGCGGCGCGCCGTCCGTCTTCAGGACGATCGGCCGGACGACCTGATGATCGTACAGGATGCAATTGAAACTGCCGTACACTCCGTCGTCGATGTAGTACATGAACCGACGTTCCGACGAGCCGTCCGGTTTGACGGCGCGCTTCGAATGGACGTTCGTCGCGAGCGTATACGCCGACGCTACGTAGAACCGACCCGGTTCGGCGATCACGCGCGTTCCGCAAGACACCGGAAAGAACTCGTCGAGCGCCGCGTTGATGACGTCTGCGATCGGACGTATCGACGTACCGGCATCTCCAGGAAACCCTCCACCGACGTCCAGCAAGTCCATCGAGTATCCGAGCGTGTGTCCGTAATCGAACAAAGTCCGTGCAGCCGAGATCGCACGGTAGAACACCGGCGGCTCGCCGCACCCGGACCCGACGTGGAAACTAACACCGACGACGTTCAGCTCGAGCGACCTGGCGATACGGAGAAGCCTCGGAGCCTCTAAAAACGAGATAAATAGATGAGCACGTGTCGAGTGATCGACCGACCGACCTACCTTCGACCGGATCGCAGCCGAATTTCAGCCCGAGCGGGCACTGGGCGACGGCCGCGTCGCACCTGATCCTCAGCACGAGCCTCGGCGGCCGCGACCCGATCCTCTCGCAGGCCCTCTTCACCTTCTGCAGCTCGTTCTCGCAGTCGAACGTCATCAGATCGACGCCGGCGGCGACCGCGTGGACGATGTGCGAGCGCGGCTTGGCCGGATTCGCGAATATTATCCGGTCGGGCTCGACGCCGAGCGACAGCACGGCGTCGACCTCCGCGCGAGACGCGCAATCGAACCCGGTACCGAGGGACGCCAAGATCGACAGGACCGTCGAACTATCGTTACACTTGACAGCTGTAACAAACAAAGA
This sequence comes from Neoneuromus ignobilis, assembly GCA_029203775.1. Taxonomy (NCBI): domain Eukaryota; kingdom Metazoa; phylum Arthropoda; class Insecta; order Megaloptera; family Corydalidae; genus Neoneuromus; species Neoneuromus ignobilis. The sequence goes on along the minus strand of CP092098.1, from coordinate 6,336,510 downwards.
CAAAATGGCGGCCGTGACGTCATAACGACAACGGCAATAAAAACAACTGCTCACCGTAGTGCGGTTCGACTCGCGGCATGGCCGCCTTGAACGCGTCGTGTTTGCGCACGATGTCCCCGACGTCGCACACGTAGAACGCGTCCTCGCGTCCTTTCGACTCGGCGACCGACCTGACGACGCCCATCACGTCCCTCGGTCCGAGCACGGCGTTGATCTTATCCTCGGACAGGTCGAGCCCGGACGCCCGTTCCTGGATCTTCATCGTTGAACGTCGATATCGAGCGAGCGAGAGAGAGATCGGAGATCCGATCGAATGGAATGGAATAGCGAGTGGTGTTGTCGTCGTAAGCAAACTGCAACGAGACGACCGATGAGCGTCCACGTGTCCGGAAACGAGATCCGGCGACGACGGATACTTACAAGGCAGCCCGCGCTCAATTCGATCAGCTTTAGATTTGTCTACGGGCTAAAACGGGAGCGGCAAAGCTGTCGAACGTCTACTTCGGACGGTGCTACCACCACGGAGGTTCCACGTTAAGGCTCTGTCTCCAGTTGGGGCTCGGCGGAAGACCTGCCGCGTCGAAGAGGGCGTGAGCGCAGCTGCTAGCACAACCCTGGAAGACGAGAGACGCGCGTGAGTCGGACGATCGACGATCCGAATGCTCGGATCGATCGGCCGCGCGACAGTTTTATAAACGAGCACGGACCGAGATAAAGATCCCCGGATCGACCGGAGCTCGCGCCCGGAATCGCGGTATTTCAAGGCCGACGTTCCGACTCCGGATACCCGGAATCACACTCGTCGATATTTCCGATCGGCCATTTTGTACGATCGATTAAGTACGCAAATGGATCAAATAGTTGTCTAGCTCACTCTCTCATCACACACAACAAATATTCCATCTTTTTTTTCAACTGTTCAAAAGTTTTAATACGTATTTTCTTAAGTCGCCTATGGAAAATTATAACCGTGTCTCACTCTACACTACTAATAACGTATTATCCGTTTTTATTCCACTTATTGAAACGAAATTATATATATATATATATATATATATATATATATATATATATATATATATATATATAATGTGTATATAAATAAATGTCTCACTCTTTCCCTCATCGTATATAAAACATTTTAACAGTTTTTAATATCACAAGAAATATTCCATTTTTTTTTTCAAATTATATATTGTTCGAAAATTATATCTGTCTCTATTTATATCTGTCTTTCATCCATCTTTTGATGTATAAATAAAAGTTTTATACACTAAGTTTTCCTAAGTCGCATCTTTATCCCACTTATTGAAATCATTGAAAATGGAAAATTATATCTGTCTCATTCTACACTACCAACAACGTATGCGATCCATCTTTATCCCACTTATTGAAATCATTGAAATAAATAAATTTTTGTATAAATAAATGTTTCTTTTTCTCTCATCATACACAAGAAATATTCCATTTTTTTTCAACCATCCATGGAAAATTATAACTTTTATACAACTGCGATTTCCCTGTCTCATTCTACAAGCCGCCCAAATATTGAAATAAATAAATTTTTTTCATTTTCTCTCATCATACACAAAAAATTAATTCCATCGTCTCATTCTACACTACCAACAACGTATGCGATCTACCTTTATCCCACTTATTGAAATCATTGAAATAAATAAATTTTTGTATAAATAAATGTTTCTTTTTCTCTCATCATACACAAGAAATATTCCATCTTTTTTTTCAACTGTTGAAAAGTTTTCATACATATTTTCCTAAGTCGCCCATGGAAAATTATATCTGTCTCATTCTACACTACCAACAACGTATGCTATCCATCTTTATTCCAATTATTGAAATTATTGAAATAAATAAATTTTTGTATAAATAAATGTTTCTTTTTCTCTCATCATACACAAGAAATATTCCATCTTTTTTTCAACTGTTGAAAAGTTTTCATACATATTTTCCTAAGTCGCCCATGGAAAATTATATCTGTCTCATTCTACACTACCAACAACGTATGCTATCCATCTTTATTCCAATTATTGAAATTATTGAAATAAATAAATTTTTGTATAAATAAATGTTTCTTTTTCTCTCATCATACACAAGAAATATTCCATCTTTTTTTCAACTGTTGAAAAGTTTTCATACATATTTTCCTAAGTCGCCCATGGAAAATTATATCTGTCTCATTCTACACTACCAACAACGTATACGGATCCATCTTTATCCCACTTATTGAAATTATTGAAAAAATAAATTTTTGTTTCTTTTTCTCTCATCATACACAAGAAATATTCCATCTTTTTTTCAACTGTTGAAAAGTTTATAAATAAATCTTTATCCCACTTATTGAAATTATTGAAAAAATAAATTTTTGTATAAATAAATATATCTTTTTCTCTCATCATACACAAGAGATTTTCCATCTTTTTCTCATCCCTCCAGAAATTTTATACACGATTTCCTAAGCCGCCCAAATATTTTTCATTTTCCTATATGAAAAAATTACACGTGTCTCATTCTAAACTACTGATGGCGTATTATCTGTCTTTATTCCACTTATTAATATATATATATATATATATATATATATATATATATATATATATATATATATATATATATATTCGTGCGTGTGTAAAAAGGTACAACGAATTAAGTAACTTCGCAAGACGTCAGCCTTGACCGAAACCGGATAAAACCGGCGTATTACCAAATAATAATAATAATTAAAAAAATTCCTGAAACGCGTGACGCAATTTCCATAGAAAAAGAAGACAATGAACGTTTCTGAGTAAAAACCAATCGAGAATTTAATATTCGACGAATGAGTGTGCGGCGAGGGGGGCAAATACGGATTCTTTTCCCCCCCGAGCGGACAATTGTAAAATACGAAAAATCCGTGACACATGACCGACACCGATACGGAACTCGCGATAAGACTCCGAGGAGACCAAACAATAATAAATACATCGGTTACGAAACCGGCTTACTGTCCGGAAAAGATAAGAGGAACTGTGTCGTCGACCTACAAAAATAAATAAAAAAATAAGGCAAAAAATCGCGACAAGTTTCGTCAGACGCGGCGCCCTTTCTGACCTCCCGACAAATAAACATGGACCGGCTGGACCGAGTGACCCGCGGCCGAGATACCGTTGTTTGTTTGCGTTTTTGGCGTGTGTACGATTTTTTTTACACGATTTATCAGTTGTAAAACGGTCGATTGTGTGTGTGTACAAACAAACACATGATTCATTGTTGTTACTCGGTATTAATCGGAATTCGTAAACAGTTCCGAGAAACGAGACAAGCATCGCGACATAAATATTTTCGTTATTAAACGTCACATCGAAGGACAAACATTCGTCTAATTAACACGGCTGATTATTACGTTTGATAATCGATGGAAAAAAATGACCTTGGAGTTTGTATTTTCGAATTTACGTTCGGATTTTTCCTACCGAAAAATTATTTACTTTATAAAGTTTAACCCCGTTATTTACTTTACAAAATTCCCTAATTCCCGTACTCGTAAACGATCATTTATTTTGAAAAACCCGCCGGAAAGATATTCATATTTTTCAAACAACGCGCCATTAACGTCGAACAAACGAATGACGCGGAAACGTCATCTCGACTTTCGAAATCTTTTCACCGATTTTTCGTTAATTCCAGGCAATCAAACAGACAACGAAGAGAAAATTCATACCATTGTCGTGAAATAAGTTCGTCCGGTTACATCCAACTTCACACCGAGCCGACATGTGAAACTTGAGATTTCTCCGAAAGCCGGTGAACTAGGACCGAGTCCATCCGTACAATCATACATGACAACGAAGAGAACGTTTGTACTATTATCGTGAGAAAAGTTCGTCCGGTCACATCCGACTGCACACCGAGCCGACATTTGAAACCTGAGATTTCTCCGAGAGCCGGTGAACCGAGACCGAGCCCATCCGTAGTCATACATGATTTTAAATAAACGTACGGTTGTAGATTTAACCGGACAGGTCGATACGTATATCTCTACGTATAGTTGTAAATCGATTAAATGTATAAACGTATAGTATATACGTTTAAGTCGTACATAATCTTGTATGTCGCAGAGTTCGACGTACTCTAGAATAAGAAATGATCGTATCGACCTGTCCGTGCTCGTAAAACGAATAGAAATGTTTTCGAGATCGTTTCATACGTAGTGAAGTATTTATATAAGTGGATACGTTGTATTTAGATTTTGAAAATATTTGAATTTACATTATCGGAAATTGTCGTATTGTTTATCGTACAAATATCCAACAATACCGATTGTCCGTGTCAATAACCGAGAAGAGTGGTTTTTCGGTTACGGCAGGGAAAATACGATACGATTATCACGTAGATACACACATCAACCGAGATCAGCCATAACGGAATCGAGATAGAATTCGTTATCGATATTTTATCGTAAAAAAAGAGTACTCGGGGCTATCGATAGATATTCGACGAGTTTATAGTTTCGTCGGCAATTTTTTACCTAAATATCTTTCTCTAGACCGATTACCGATACCGGTCGACGCGCGTAGAGTATTCACGGTCCGTTACCGGTCGTCTCGCACCCTCTTACCCGAAAACTAATTTAGACGGGGGAGTTCGGTGATAAGAGAGTGCGAGACGGGTATGAAAACCGTACGCATGCCGACTCGATAAATAAATTACAATTGACAGATCGAAAACTAACCTAAAAACCTTGAAAAATAAACGACGGTCGTGTAACGTTCAATCGAGTTTATAGAAAACATTAAATAGAAATAAACGTAGACGTAATTTAATTTCTCAAAATGTCATAATCGAAAACAGATCGTTTATTACATATAAAAATTAAAACTAGAAAAATTCTACAAAACACATCGAGTTCCTCTGTCGATCGTAAAAACGTGGATAAACCGATTCGTCTATGTGCCGGAATTGATGCTCGCTTGCACTTTCTCGAGTATCATCTCGATCCGTCCTTTCATGACCGGCTGTCCCTTCCTCGTCTTCCTGCTCAGCTTCTTGAACTTCTCCGCCTTCTTCGCCCTATACTCGGCGAGCGCCTCGTCGCGTTCGGCCTTACTCCGGACATACGCCTGTTTCTTGTCGAGCTTCTCCCGTTTCAGCCGCTCGTACTCGGCACGAGCCGCTCCGTACGGCGACAGTTTACGGTACTTGCCGGCCGTCAACTTTTCGAGCACGTCCGGATGGACTACGTAATCGATTTTTTTCGTACACGTACCGCCGGCTACAAAAGAAACAACGGTAGTCTACGGGCCGACCGATTTCGACCGTACGTTTACCTCGTCCGGTCTCTCCATCGTACAACCTAGCGACATCGATCACCGGCTTGTCAGCGTTCTTCAACTCCTTGTAATACTTCTCGAGCACCTTACGTTTCCGTTTCTCTTCCCATCGCTCGACCCTGTATTTCTTGTCGTACGTCTTCAGCCTCCACTGCTTCTTATCGAACGGCCGTTTCGGCGTAGTCTCCACTCGTGGATTTTCGAATTTGTTCTTATCGGATTTCACATACTTGTCGAAACTCTTCCTCGGCGATCTCTCCGGATGTACTCTATTCTTTGCCATTTCCGTGCATACGGACTGTAAAGCATGAAATCCGGGTAGAACTGGCCGAAACGTCAATCGATGATACGGATACGCGTCGGCCGATCGGAAAGAGACGACGATATCACGTACCGTGCTGTGTGAGAGAACGAGACGCGCGACGCGGCCGACGCCATTTTCGGATCGGTCGGTGTTCGGTCGCCGAATCGGACCGAGACAGCGCGAACGGGATTATCTCGCGTGCGAGCGAGACAGACGGTCGGTTCAATTTCTGGCACCGATCCGTTGAATCGAAAAAAACCATCGATACGGACTCGTCACAGCCGAAATAAAGAGAAAGTAACGAACGTGAGACGTGGCCGGACGTCCGAAATCGAATCTCGATCGTCGTTCGATGATAAAAACGAGTACGTGGTGGTTCGAACGTTGAACTTGAACTTTGTATTCCCGATTAGGGAAAAACATGATCGTTCGTCGGGGGGTCGGATTGTCGATCGACAGTCGTAACATATGTTGATACTTTTACGGAAAACGCACGTCTGACGGTGCTGGATTTCGGGGAAAACGAACAGAAAACAACGTCGGATTTGAGGTTATATGTACAGAGACAAGTCCGATCGTGTCGATCGACGTGTTTTCGCGTAAAAGCCCAATGACTCATCCGATCTGACAATCCGATCGTGGACCTTTTTTCCAACTGAGAAAAAACCAGTTTATGATCTAGACACTGACCTTTGTTGGCCACCCAAAAGGCTGGCTCTCGTTTAACGACGGAATGGTGGATTTGTTATGTACACCGTTGATGAAAAATCACACAGGCACGCACTGGACAAAAAGAAACAAATATAACGACACACTTGACGTGTACACTGGAAATGGACTGATGCGCAGACTACCGTGCCGTGCGCCCGCGGTCGAATGAAAGAACGAACGACGCGCGGGTACGGCAGGCGTCGGTGCGCGCGACGAGGACGGATGTACGTGATACGCGCGCGTCGGACAAAGATAGATAGATATTTTTTTTCCAGGACGGTCGCGAACTATCGATTATATGCGCGAGCGAGACGGACGTATCGACGCGATGATATGTCGGAGCGAGATCGATGCATCGATCGAACCGTGTCGGATTCGTACAATAATGGAAATATTCGAAACGATTTACCGTTTCATCCGAAATAAAACATCTTCGGACAATCGACATGAATCATCGTTTCTCTTATCAGTCAATTGATAACAGCGCATCGCACATATATACAGATATGTTGATAAGCACGGACAATGATCGACACCTAAATAGTTCCGTTTCGAACGATTTTCAATGCTAATTAATTACAATTGATCTTAATTCGATTGTGAATTACAACTGAAATAACATCAGTTTTGGTACGAGTCGGAGAGAGACAGAGGACGGTTTGTGTCGAGGATACGAAGTTGTAGGTTCAGGATTCGCCGTGAGATGCGGTACGTGGTTGTCGCGTGGCGGGAATATATGAATGTATGAGTTTCGAATCGAATTGCAGTTTTTGACATTTTTTCCTGTATTGTTACAAAATCTCACTAGCAGATATCGAAAATAATACCCTTTCAGGCAGTCGAACTAACAACCCCGAAAATATCATGTAAACTTCATGTAATTATTAGATAAAATATTTTTTAATATTTTTTAATCGCTTATAACTGTTATAAGCGATTAAATTGTTAATAACTAATTCTCTTTTGAACAGTAGTAAAAAAATGAGTACAGCAAATATTTAGACAGTCTATTTTCTATGTTCAGTGCAGATTTCATGCAATTTTAACAATAAATGTGGATTTTATTAACGTTTTTTTATCAACAGTTACGTTAATTTAAAAAAACGTTGTACAAATGTTTGGTTTTTTCAAAATTACAAAAAAAATGTTAGAGATAGAAAATTCCGGTCTATGTTATTCGAAAGGGCGTGAAATTGTCTATTGAAAGGTTGTTTAAAAAACTCTAAATGTTTATCAGTACGGTCCTTATCAATTCTCAAACTAGATTAAACGTTATTAGTTGTTATGATTGTACAGATATTTGATTTTTTCAAAATTACAAAAAAACTATTAGAGATAAAAAATTTAGATCTAAGTCGTTTGAAAGGGCGTAAAATTATCTATTGAATACTTTTTTAAAAAATTCTAAATGTTTATCAGTCCGGTCCTTATAAATTCCCAAATACGATTAAACGTTATCGCTTGTAACGATTGTACAGACGTGTGATTTTTTCAAAATTACAAAAAAATTACTCAAGATAAAAAAATCTGATCTAGGTCATTTGAAAGGGCGTAAAATTCTCTATCGAAAACCTTTTTAAAAAATTCAAAATGTTTATCAGTCCGGTCCTTATAAATTCCCAAAGTCGATTAAACGTTATCGCTTGTAACGATTGTACAGACGTGTGATTTTTTCAAAATTACAAAAAAATACTCAAGATAAAAAATTCTGATCTAGGTCATTTGAAAGGGCGTAAAATTCTCTATTGAAAACCTTTTTAACAAATTCTAAATGTTGATCAGTCCGGTCCTTATAAATTCCCAAACTCGATTAAACGTCATCACTTGTTATGATTGTACAGATATTTGATTTTTTCAAAATTACAAAAAAACTATTAAAGGTAGAAAATTATGATCGAGGTCATCTAAAAGGGCGTAAAATTCTCTATTGAAAACTTTTTTAAAAAACTCCAAATATTAATCAATACGGTCCTTATAAATTCCCAAACTCGATTAAACGTCATCACTTGTTATGATTGTACAGATATTTGATTTTTTCAAAATTACTAAAAAATTACTCAAGATAAAAAAATCTGATCTAGGTCATTCGAAAGGGCGTAAAGTTTCCTATTGAAAACCTTTTTAAAAAATTCTAAATATTTATCAGTCCGGTCCTTTTAAATTCCCAAACTCGATTAAACGTTATCACTTGTTATGATTGTACAGATATTTGATTTTTTCAAAATTACAAAAAAACTATTAAAGGTAGAAAATTCCGATCTAGGTCATCTGAAAGGGCGTAAAATTCTCTATTGAACACTTTTTTAAAAAACTCCAAATATTAATCAATACGGTCCTTATAAATTCCCAAACTCGATTAAACGTCATCGCTTGTTATGATTGTACAGATATTTGATTTTTTCAAAATTACAAAAAAACTATTAAAGGTAGAAAATTCCGGTCTAGGTCATCTGAAAGGGCGTAAAATTCTCTATCGAAAACATTTTTAAAAAACTCCAAACATTTATCAATCCGGTTCTTACCAATTCCCAAACTCGATTAAACGATATCGCTTGTACCGATTATACAATCGTACGATTCTTCCACGATCACAAAAAAACCACCGGAGCTAGAAAATTCCCGACCGCGCCGTTCGAAAGGGCACGAAATCCTCCACATGCACATCTAATCTCGTGTCTCGCGAGCTGCACGTTTATGCATCGAACGGTCCCGTTCTGCACGACGAAAAATTAGCTTAGGAATGTAACGACGTCTCGTCGTACAATCGGCTAATGCCATTAATTCCATATACACATAAACATGTGTATGTGTGTGTGTGTGTGTGTGTGATATGTTTACGTGTCCGTGTACACGGGTACGTATAAATTTTCAGCGGTTCCGATCGTTCAAGACACCCGGAACGCCGACAACCATCCGAAGATAATTTAATTCGTGTGTATTTTTTTCCGTTCCTCCGGCCGCTCGTTATTCTTTCTCCGCCGCAATTTCCTCATCAGATATCGAATAAAGTTGATAGTCGCTCGAACACACACACACACACACACACAGGCCGGTGATAATTGAGCTGCAATGTTGGCAGCGTCGGAGCTGGGAGCTTTGCCAAACGAATTTGTATGCAAAATTGGAACTCGCGCGCGCACACACACGGGATAATTTCTGATAGAGCGCATAAAGATAAACGGAGGACTAAATGTAATTTACTAAATCGCCGTTGTTTAATGTCGGACATGAATTACGGCACTTTAGCCGGGATAAAGCCGTCGTGTTGGAGCTCGAGACGAATTGAAAACCGTAACGAATTCCACGGACGGCGCGTGGAATTCCACACGACTTTTCCACGGATAAATGTCATTGCAGAATCGGATAAAATGACATTTTATCTCGGTTCGGTCTCGAAATTCAGTTCGAAATCCGCAAATCGCACGAAGTCGTCCGAATTCGTGCGATTTCTGGATTTAACTCGTTTTTGAGACACGAATCGGGTGATAAAAAATGTTCCGGTGGTTGAAATCGTTTCAAAATCAGTAAAAATATAGGAAATATTATAGGTTATGTTATTTTCTCATTGAAATTCATTTTTAAATCTGAATTTTGATTCAAATCGCACGAAGTCGTCCGAATGTGATTTTTCTGCGGTTAGCTCTTTCTTGCGTCACAAATCGGGTGATAAAAAATGTTCGGGTGGTTGAAATCGTTTTAAAATCAGTAAAAGTATATAAAATATTAAAAAAATCTTTTAAAAAAAAAACGAAAAGTTTTTGCTTTATTTTGTGTATTTTTGTGAAAAAGATTTCGTTTTTTTTTATGAAATTCTATAAAAAATCTATAAAAAAAACGAAAATTTTTGTCTTATTTTATGTATTTTTATGAAAAAGATTTCGGTTTTTTTTATAGAATTTTATGAAAACCCATAAAAAATCTATAAAAAAAGAATAAACATTTTTACCTTATTTTGGTATTTTTTGGAAAAAGATTTCTTTTTTTTTATAGAAGTTTTATGAAATTCTATAAAAATTCTATAAAAAAAACGAAAATTTTTTGCCTCATTTTGTGTATTTTTATGAAAAATATTTTGTTTTTTTTTTTAGAATTTTATGAAATTCTATAAAAATTCTACAAAAAAAACTATAAAAAAACGAAATTTTTTTGCCTCATTTTCTGTATTTTTATGAAAAATATTTCGGTTTTTTTTTATAGAATTTTATGAAATTCTTTAAAAATCTATAAAAAAAAACGAAAATTTTTTGTCTCATTTTGTGTATTTTTGTGAAAAAGAATTCGGGTTTTTTTATAGAATTTTATGAAATTCTATAAAAAAAAACTATAAAAAAAACGAAAATTTTTGCTTTATTTTATGTATTTTTGTGAAAAAAATTTCGTTTTTTTTTTTATAGAATTTTATGAAAACCCATAAAAAATCTATAAAAAAAAGAACAAAAATTTTTGCCTTATTTTGGTATTTTTGGGAAAAAGATTTCGTTTTTTTATAGAATTTTATGAAATTCTATAGAAATTCTGTAAAAAAATTCTATAAAAAAAAAACGAAATATTTTTCCCTTATTTTGTGTATTTTTGTGAAAAAGATTTCGTTTTTTTTATAGAATTTTATGAAATTCTATAAAAATTCTATAAAAAAAAACGAAAAGTTTTTGCCTCATTTTGTGTATTTTTATGGAAAAGATTTCGTTTTTTTTTATAGAATTTTATGAAATTCTATAAAAATTTTATAAAAAAAATCTATAAAAAAAACGAAATTTTTTGCCTCATTTTGTGTATTTTTGTGAAAAAGATTTCGTTTTTTTTTATATAGAATTTTATGAAATTCTATAAAAATTCTATAAAAAAATCTATAAAAAAAAACGAAAAGTTTTTGTCTTATTTTGTGTATTTTTGGGAAAAAGATTTCGTTTTTTTTTATTGAATTTTATGAAATTCTATAAAAATTCTATAAAAAAAACGGAATGTTTTTTCCTCATTTTGTGTATTTTTGTGAAAAAGATTTCGGTTTTTTTTATAGAATTTTATGAAATTCTATAAAAATTCTATAAAAAAAATCTATAAAAAAAACGAAAATTTTTTGCCTAATTTTGTATATTTTTGTGAAGAAGATTTCGTTTTTTTTTATAGAATTTTATGAAATTCTATAAAATTTTTATAAAAAAATTCTGTTAAAAAAACGAAAAAATTATGCCTTATTTTGTGTATTTTTGTAAAAAAGATTTCTTTTTTTTTATAGAATTTTATGAAAAACTAAAAATTCTAAAAAAAAACGAAAAATTTTGCCTTATTTTGGTATTTTGAGAAAAAGATTTTGTTTTTTTTATAGATTTTTTTGTAATTCTATAAAAATCTATAAAAAAAACGAAAATTTTTTGCCTCATTTTATGTATTTTTTGGAAAAAGATTTCGTTTTTTTTTTTATTGAATTTTATGAAATTCTATAAAAAAATGGAAAATTTTTTGCCTCATTTTATGTATTTTTTGGAAAAAGATTTCGTTTTTTTTTTTATTGAATTTTATGAAATTCTATAAAAAAATGGAAAATTTTTTGCCTCATTTTGTGTATTTTTGTGAAAAATATTTCGGGTTTTTTTATAGAATTTTATGAAATTCTATAAAAATTTTATAAAAAAAAATCTATAAAAAAACGAAAATTTTTGCCTTATTTTATGTATTTTTGTGAAAAAGATTTCGTTTTTTTTTATAGAATTGTATGAAAACCTATAAAAATTCTATAAAAAAAACAAAAAATTTTTACCTTATTTTGGTATTTTGAGAAAAAGATTTTGTTTTTTTTTATAGAATTTTTTGTAATTCTATAAAAATCTATAAAAAAAAAAAATTTTTTGCCTTATTTTATTTTTTTTTTATAAAATTTTATGAAAAACTTTAAAAATTTTGTAAAAAAAACGAAAATTTTTATCTTATTTTGTGTATTTTTGTGAAAAAGATTTCGTATTTTTTGTCTTATTTTGTTTATTTTTGAGAAAGATTTCGTTTTTTTTTATAGAATTTTATGAAATTCTATAAAAATTCTACAAAAAAAAAAAACGAAAAGTTTTTACCTCAATTTAGAAAATCAAGTAAAATACATAAAACATATTATCCTATCTTATTTCTCCTTGAAATTTAGTTTACCTTGTGAATTTCCATACGAATCGTCCGAATGTGATTTTCGTGCAATCGAAGTTATTTCTCGGCCGACAAAAACGTTCCGACAATGAAAATCATTCGAAAATCAAGAAAAATACATAAAATCCATTATTCTATCTTGTTTCTTCCTGAAATTTACTTTAGATTGCGAATTTTCCTACGAATCGTCCGACTGTGATATGGAACCAATCACATTTTCTTCCACATTGCGACTAATGGAAGAAAATGTGATCGAGGATTTCGACCGACCGTACAGAACATATTTCTCTACGTTGTACGTTTTTTTGTAATCCGGTCCTGAGCACAAGAATGCCACTCGGTCGTTCGTCCGACGTCGTCCGACGTCGCTCGTCCGGTCCGTCGTCGCGCCGCCGTTTGAATCGAGCGCGCAACCCGGTACGCCGACCGTGTGGGCCGAGGGGCGTGCACGTGCTCGACGCGCAGTCGCCGTACGTTTTTTTTCCGATTGTTTTTTTTCTTTTTTTAGGGCGTCTGGATGCCGTCAGGACGTTCCCGTGTCCGTAGTCAGTCGCTAGTCGGCGTTCGGCGCGCACGGTCCGGGCTCGGTGCGCTGCTCCGGCCGGACATGGACGGATGTGTGTCCGGACGGGCGTCGTCGTCGTCGTGCCGCGTGTCGTCGGTTCGTTGTTCGGTCGCGTGTGGTGCTTGTTTTCCATGGGCCTCGAATGACGACGACCGAACCGGAACAAACGGAAAGAACGTTTAAAAAGTTCGGACGATTTTCAGGTAAGTCGAAACATTTTCATCACACGAACAACACCCGTTCTCCTAACACCGACGAAAAACAAAAGAAAGGAACGTGTTGCAAGGGCCGGGACTAGGAAATTCATTTTCCACAAATTCATTTTCCGGTTTGGAAAAATCCGAATACTCCTCGTTCGACCAAACATCGATCCACGGCTTTTAAAACCGTCCTACCGATCAAAAAAACGGTCTTAAAACCACCAGAACGAATTTCCACACCACACAAAAAAATCCAATTCGTCTCTTGATCGAATTCGAACCTCAATCCCGGTCCTGTCGATCATTCCAGAACTAAATATCGAACTGCACGTGTACAAGATCGAACTACTTCCATTGTTCTATCCAAATCCGTCAATTGTGGAAGAATTCAGGAACAGACAAAATGTGTTCGGTTGGACGTTTTTATCCACAATTACGGGCTTGTAGATTATCCGGACGAAGAGTTTAAACCGATTTCGATATTTTCCCGGTTTCCTGTATCCGAATTTACGACTGTGGAAGAAGTGTGGAATTCGAATAAGTCGATCTGATCGAATTTCGAGGTCGAGATTGATCGAAATCGTTGCATTTATACGAAATTCATATTTTTTCCACGTATCTGGTGTTTGTTTTCGGGCGATTTGGGGAATTTTCCAGCAATTCCAGTGTAAGAAAATCATCAGCGAACGAATTTAGAGCTCGATTACGGGCCTGTCGATCGTTCCAGAGTTTTCGAAACGGTTGCAGGTTGTACGAAATCGAGCTCCGGTTATGATTCCGGTGTTTGTTTTCGGGCGGAGTTTGGAAGTTTCCAGGAATTCCAGTCGAATTACGCTAAAAACATTTTCAGTGACAGACAGTGATTTGTAACTCTCTGTAAATCGAAATTATAATGTGTGTACAGAATTGATTCCTGTTTGATGATCCGGCATTTGTTTTTGTTGAGAATGTGGAATTTTCGAGTAATGTTTAAAAAATTCCAGTCTGAGATAAACTTTCTAACTACCAGCAATTCAAAGCTCAAATACGGGCCTGTGAATCGTTGAAAAATTTGAAAAATAACAATGTGTATACAAAATGGACTCCTGTTTAACAAATCCATCATTTGTTTTTGTTTCAAATGTGGAATTTTTGAGTAATCTTTAAATAATTTCAGCTGGAGATAAAATTTCTCAATTATCATCGATTTAAAGCTGGATTACGGGCCTGTAAATCGTTTCGAGTTCATGAAAATGACAACTATAAACAAAATTAATTCCTCGTTAACAATCCGTCATTTGTTTTTGTTTCCATTGTGGAATTTTCGAGTAATCTTTAAATAATTCCAATTATAGATGAAATTTCTCAATTAACATCATTTTTAAGCTGAATTACGGGCCTGTAAATCGTTTCAGAATTTTAAAATGACAATTTATACACAAAATGGACTCCTGTTTAACAATCCGTCATTTGTTTTTGTTTCAAATGTGGAATTTTTTAGTAATTTTCAAATAATTTCAATTACCGATGAAATTTCTCAGTTATCATCGATTTGAAGCTGGATTACGGGCCTGTAAATCGTTTCGAATTCATAAAAATGACAATTATAAACAAAATTAATTCCTCGTTAACAATCCGTCATTTGTTTTTGTTTCCATTGTGGAATTTTCGTGTAATCTTTAAATAATTTCAATTACAGATGAAATTTCTCAATTATCATCGATTTTAAGCTGAATTGCGGGCCTGTGAATCATTTCATAATTTTAAAATGACAATTTATACACAAAATGGACTCCTGTTTAACAATCGGTCATTTGTTTTTGTTTACAAAATGGAATTTTTTAGTAATTTTCAAATAATTTCAATTACAGATGAAATTTCTCAGTTAACATCATTTTTAAGCTGAATTATGGGCCTGTGAATCGTTTCAGAATTTTAAAATTACAATTTATACACAAAATGGACTCCTGTTTAACAATTCATCGTTTGTTTTTGTTTACAAAATGGAATTTTCGTGTAATCTTTAAATAATTTCAATTACAGATGAAATTTCTCAATTATCATCGATTTTAAGCTGAATTGCGGGCCTGCGAATCGTTTCAGAATTTTGGAAATGACAACGTATATACAAAATAGAGTTTTGTTTAACAATCGGTCATTTGTTTTCATTTAAATTGTGGAATTTTCGAGTAATTTTTAAAAAATTCCAATTACAGATGAAATTTCTCAATTAACATCATTTTTAAGCTCAATTACGGGCCTGTAAATCGTTTCAGAATTTTAAAATGACAATTTATACACAAAATGGACTCCTGTTTAACAATCGGTCATTTGTTTTTGTTAACAAAATGGAATTTTTGAATAATTTTTAAATAATTTCAGTTAGAGATAAAATTTCTCAATTAACATCGATTTGAAGCTGGATTACGGGCCTGTAAATCGTTTCGTATTCATGAAAATGACAGTTATAAACAAAATTAATTCCTCGTTAACAATCAGTCATTTGTTTTTGTTTCAATTGTGGAATTTTTTAGTAATTTTCAAATAATTTCAGCTAGAGATAAAATTTCTCAATTAACATCATTTTTAAGCTCGATTACGGGCCTGTAAATCATTTCAGAATTTTGTAAATGACAACGTTTATACAAAATGGAGTCTTGTTTAACAATCCGTCATTTGTTTTTGTTTACAGAATGGAATTTTCGAGCAATTTTCAAATAATTTCAGTTAGAGATAAAATTTCTCAATTAACATCGATTTTAAGCTGAATTACGGGCCTGTAAATCGTTTCAGAATTTTAAAATGACAATTTATATACAAAATGGACTCCTGTTTAACAATCCGTCATTTGTTTTTGTTTCAAATGTGGAATTTTTTAGTAATTTTCAAATAATTTCAATTACCGATGAAATTTCTCAGTTATCATCGATTTGAAGCTGGATTACGGGCCTGTAAATCGTTTCGAATTCATAAAAATGACAACTATAAACAAAATTAATTCCTCGTTAACAATCCGTCATTTGTTTTTTGTTTCCATTGTGGAATTTTCGAGTAATTTTTAAATAATTCCAATTACAGATGAAATTTCTCAATTAACATCGATTTTAAGCTGAATTACGGGCCTGTAAATCGTTTCAGAATTTTAAAATGACAATTTATATACAAAATGGACTCCTGTTTAACAATCGGTCATTTGTTTTTGTTTACAAAATGGAATTTTTTAGTAATTTTCAAATAATTTCAGTTAGAGATAAAATTTCTCAATTAACATTGATTTTAAGCTGAATTACGGGCCTGTAAATCGTTTCGAGTTCATGAAAATGACAACTATAAACAAAATTAATTCATCGTTAACAATCCGTCATTTGTTTTTGTTTCAAATGTAGAATTTTCGATTAATTTTTAAATAATTTCAATTACAGATGAAATTTCTCAATTAACATCATTTTTAAGCTCAATTGCAGGCCTGTGAATCGTTTCATAATTTTAAAATGACAATTTATACACAAAATGGACTCCTGTTTAACAATCCGTCATTTGTTTTTGTTTTCAGTTAAAAACAAACTTGTTTTAAGTATTTTTTCAAATAATTTCAGTTAGTTTTGAAATTTCTCAATTAACGTTGAATTTTTAATGCAAAGCTCAATTATGGGCCTGATAAATCATTTCATAATTGTAAAATGACAATTTTACATCTCCAGGACTCCTGTTTAACAATCGGTCATTTGTTTTGCCGTATTAATTGTTTTTAACAAAATGGAATGATTTTTAGTAAACAAAATTTTTAAATAATTTCAGCTGGAGATAAAATTAACTCAATTATCATCGACGTGTATTGAAGCTGGATTACGGGCCTGTAAATCGTTTCGAATTCATAAAAATGACAACATATAAACAAAATTAATTCCTCGAATGGTGTCAACAATCCGTCATTTGTTTTTGTGTTTCCATTGTGGAATTTTAGACAATAATTTTTAAAAAGCCGCAATTGTAGATAAAATTTCTCAATTAACATCATTTTTAAGCTGAATTACGGGCCTGTAAATCGTTTCAGGATTTTAAAATGACAATTTATATACAAAATGGACTCCTGTTTAACAATCGGTCATTTGTTTTTGTTTACAAAATGGAATTTTTGAGTAATTTTCAAATAATTCCAATTACAGATAAAATTTCTCAATTATCATCGTTTTTAAGCTCAATTACGGGCCTGTGAATCGTTTCAGAATTTTAAAATGACAATTTAGATATAAAATGGACTCTTGTTTAACAATTCATCGTTTGTTTTTGTTTCAAATGTAGAATTTTCGAGTAATCTTTAAATAATTTCAATTACAGATGAAATTTCTAATTACAACGTGTGTTTTTTAAAAAACCAGTTACAATTTTGTAAATCGTTTCAGAATTTTGTAATATGACATTACGTTTATATGAAAATGGAGTCTTGTTTAACTAATAGTCAATTGTTTTTGTGAGGAACATTGTGTTATAAACAAAATTAATTCTAACAATGTTTAATAATCCGTTTTTTTTCTTGTTTGAAAACTGTGGAATTTGTCGAGCATTGAATTTTTGTAATCGCCGAGATAAAATTCCTCGACCGTCATCGGTCTTCGGTTCGATCACAGGCCCGTGTGAACCGAAAAAAATCTCGTTCTAATAGTAAATTTCATGCCCTTCGAAAATACCCTCTCTCTCATATTTACTGTAATCTTAAACATAATTGACTCAAAAACAGATCAAATTACCATAATTGCGTGCAATTAAACCGTTCGCTGCTCTTTGTTCTAATAGACGGTATTTAACCAATGATACACTACGTCGACATTGATTGACTGTCCTCACGGGCGTCGGTTCGATCACCGGCCGTAATAAAACACACACGCGCGCAATTATTTGTGTGTAAATGTAATCTTTTCAAATGTGTAGTGCGTATTTTATAATCGACGCGCTAATTTGGAGCCGCGGAACCGTTACTCCGGTCATTAATGGTTTTTGAAAAAAACGCCGAGACATTCGAATAGCCGAACTAATCTGTATAACTAATCGAAGTGTGTTAACGAAATATTTTCTATCGCATTATTTTTTTGTAACGGGTATGTCGATCGGGAGGTGACAAAGACGAACATTCGGATGGCCCGTATGTAAATCGAAAAGTGTCATGAATTTGGAAATTGGTGCTTGTCGACGGTACGGATTTTTAATGATATTCGAAATCGATGCTCTGGTAATAGGAATTCGTGCCCTTTCGAACGGCGTAACGGAACATTTTCTATCTCCAGTAGTTTTTTTTGTAATCGTACTAACAATTTTCCAAAAACAACCAACCATGTTTCTTATAGTAAATTGTAATCCTGAAATAATCACAAACTTGTATTGATAATCATTTGGTGTTTTTTTTAAAAAAACAGTGTCGGTTTTGGAAATTTATTACTACCGTATTAATTATTTTTAATGAAAAAGGAAACATGGTTTTAATAGTAAATTTTATGCCCTTTCGAATGATGTAAAGAAATATTTTCTATCTCCAGTAGTTTTTTTGTAATCTTGAAATAATCACAAACTTGTATTGATAATCATTTGGTGTTTTTTTAAAAAAACAGTGTCTGTTTTGGAAATTTATTACTGCCGTATTAATTATTTTTAATAAAAAAGGAAACATGATTCTAATAGTAAATTCTATGCCCTTTCGAATGGTGTAAAGAAATATTTTCTATCTCTAGTAGTTTTTTTGTAATCCTGAAATAATCACAAACTTGTATTGATAATCATTTGGTGTTTTTTTAAAAAAACAGTGTCTGTTTTGGAAATTTATTATTGTCGTATTAATTATTTTTAATGAAAAAGGAAACATGGTTTTAATAGCAAATTTTATGCCCTTTCGAATGGTGTAAAGAAATATTTTCTATCTCCAGTAGTTTTTTTGTAATCCTGAAATAATCACAAACTTGTATTGATAATCATTTGGTGTTTTTTTTAAAAAAACAGTGTCTGTTTTGGAAATTTATTACTGCCGTATTAATTATTTTTAATGAAAAAGAAAACATGATTTTAATAGTAAATTCTATGCCCTTTCGAATGGTGTAAAGAAATATTTTCTATCTCTATTATGATATTTTTTTGTAATCCTGAAAAACTACACTAGTGCAGAATCGTCTATTTGGAACAAAGTCATTGTTTTTAAAAATTCACTTCTGCCGTACTAACAATTTTTAAGAAACAAAAAACCATGTTTCTTATAGTAAATTTAACGCTCTTTCAAATAGACGGTATTTGTCAAACGATAAATCTTATCTATCTAGTCTATATGTTTTTTTGTAATCTTGAAATGATCACAAACTTGTATAGACAATCATTCGTATTTTTTTAAAAAAAGCAGTGTCGGTTTTGAAAATTCATTACTGCTGTAATAATTAGTTTTAATAACAATTTTCAAGAAACAACCAACCATGTTTCTTATAGTAAATTTAACGCTCTTTCAAACACCGTAGACGGTATTTGTCCATCGTTGATATTTTTTCTGTAATCTTGAAAAAACTACACTAGTGCAGAATCGTCTATGTGGAACAAAGTTGTGTTTTTTAAAAAAATCACCAGGCCCGTATTAACAATTTTCAAAAAACAACCAACCATGTTTCTTATAGTAAATTTAACGCTCTTTCAAATACCGTAGACGGTATTTGTCTATCATTGATATTTTTTCTGTAATCTTGAAAAAACTACACTAGTGCAGAATCGTCTATGTGGAACAAAGTTGTGTTTTTTAAAAAAATCACCAGGCCCGTACTAACAATTTTCAAGAAACAACCAACCATGTTTCTTATAGTAAATTTAACGCTCTTTCAAATACCACAGACGTTATTTGTCCACCGTTGATATTTTTTCCGTAATCTTGAAAAAACTACACTAGTGCAGAATCGTCTATGAGGAACAAAGTTGTGTTTTTTAAAAAAATCACCAGGCCCGTATTAACAATTTTCAAGAAACAACCAACCATGTTTCTTATAGTAAATTTAACGCTCTTTCAAACACCGTAGACGGTATTTGTCTATCATTGATATTTTTTCTGTAATCTTGAAAAAACTACACTAGTGCAGAATCGTCTAAGTGGAACGAAGTTGGTTTTTTAAAAAAATCACCAGGTCCGTATTAACAATTTTCAAAAAACAACCAACCATGTTTCTTATAGTAAATTTAACGCTCTTTCAAATACCACAGACGTTATTTGTCCACCGTTGATATTTTTTCCGTAATCTTGAAAAAACTACACTAGTGCAGAATCGTCTATGTGGAACAAAGTTGTGTTTTTTAAAAAAATCACCAGGTCCGTACTAACAATTTTAAAAAAACAACCAACCATGTTTCTTATAGTAAATTTAACGCTCTTTCAAATACCGTAGACGGTATTTATCCACCGTTGATATTTTTTCTGTAATCTTGAAAAAACTACACTAGTGCAGAATCGTCTATGTGGAACAAAGTTGTGTTTTTTAAAAAAATCACCAGGCCCGTACTAACAATTTTCCAGAAACAACCAACCATGTTTCTTATAGTAAATTTAACGCTCTTTCAAATACCGTAGACGGTATTTGTCTATCATTGATATTTTTTCTGTAATCTTGAAAAAACTACACTAGTGCAGAATCGTCTATGAGGAACAAAGTTGTGTTTTTTAAAAAAATCACCAGGCCCGTATTAACAATTTTCAAGAAACAACCAACCATGTTTCTTATAGTAAATTTAACGCTCTTTCAAACACCGTAGACGGTATTTATCCACCGTTGATATTTTTTCTGTAATCTTGAAAAAACTACACTAGTGCAGAATCGTCTATGTGGAACAAAGTTGTGTTTTTTAAAAAAATCACCAGGCCCGTACTAACAATTTTCCAGAAACAACCAACCATGTTTCTTATAGTAAATTTAACGCTCTTTCAAACACCGTAGACGGTATTTGTCTATCATTGATATTTTTTCTGTAATCTTGAAAAAACTACACTAGTGCAGAATCGTTTATGTGGAACAAAGACGGTTTTTTAAAAAAATTCACCAGGCCCGTACTAACAATTTTCCAGAAACAACCAACCATGTTTCTTATAGTAAATTTAACGCTCTTTCAAATACCGTAGACGGTATTTATTCACCGTTGATATTTTTTCTGTAATCTTGAAAAAACTACACTAGTGCAGAATCGTCTATGAGGAACAAAGTTGTGTTTTTTAAAAAAATCACCAGGCCCGTATTAACAATTTTCAAGAAACAACCAACCATGTTTCTTATAGTAAATTTAACGCTCTTTCAAACACCGTAGACGGTATTTGTCTATCATTGATATTTTTTCTGTAATCTTGAAAAAACTACACTAGTGCAGAATCGTCTATGTGGAACGAAGTTGGTTTTTTAAAAAAATCACCAGGTCCGTATTAACAATTTTCAAAAAACAACCAACCACGTTTCTTATAGTAAATTCAACGCTCTTTCCAATTCCGTGCACGACGGCCGTCGATCTCGTCGCCGTATCGACCAATCCGTCCGCCGAAATCGACCGGACGAGAATTTCACAAACCGTGAATCGTCGTCGTCGGTGATTGATTGTCGAAAAACGCATTAGTGCCCATTTTTATATTCACTATCGACGATCGTAGAGTGTAGTTTTTCATGTACTCGAGATATGACAGATCGGGTCTTATCTGAGCGACGCACACACACACACATTTTCGTGTGGAATGCGTGAGAGCTCCGGAGGGGCTAGCAACGCGACGGGACGACGTCGAAAGAAATCAATATTGGACAGCCTTGCTATGCATGTCGTACACACACACACACACACACACACGCACGCACACACGCACGCACAGATACACGCGCGTACGCGTTCTAGAGATACAAAGCAGACAGTGTTCGAGTCTAATATAGGTCACAGATAGAATCGATTAATTCGAAATGAGGT
This sequence comes from Neoneuromus ignobilis, assembly GCA_029203775.1. Classification (NCBI taxonomy): domain Eukaryota; kingdom Metazoa; phylum Arthropoda; class Insecta; order Megaloptera; family Corydalidae; genus Neoneuromus; species Neoneuromus ignobilis. Next base: position 6,314,343 of record CP092098.1, on the reverse strand, counting down.
TCGTTCGATTGCGAATTATCCACGAAATCTACTCGACACGGTACTTGTTTACACACACACACACACACACACACACACGTGTGTGTGTGTGTGTGTGTGTGTGTGTGGAAAATTCAACGACATTCGACAGAACTTGCAAGACAAATCAAGAAAAAACATGTTGAAATCCATTGAAAACGTTGTTAGGTTCGTGTAAAACAACCCTTGCACTGCCACTATATCCATTTTTAAAATTCCAGAGTTGAGATTCTAGAATTTTCGAATTTCCATAAACAAAAAAAATATCATTTCGTTTTATATCGATTTTTGGAACTCAATTACGGCCCTGTCAATCGTTCCAGATCCATTTTTAAAATTCCAGAGTTGAGATTCTTTGATGAATTTTCGAATTTCCATAAACAAAAAATGTTATTTCGTTTTATATCGATTTTTGAAAACTCAATTACGGCCCTGTCAACCGTTCCAGAGCCATTTTTAAAATTCCAGAGTTGAGATTCTAGAATTTTCATAAAAAAAGATTCGTTCCAGAGCCATTTTTAAAATTCCAGAGTTGAGATTCTTCGACGAATTTTCGAATTTCCATACAAAAAAAATTTATTTCGTTTTATATCGATTTTTTAAAACTCAATTACGGCCCTGTCAATCGTTCCAGATCCATTTTTTAAAATTCCAGAGTTGAGATTCTAGAATTTTTGAATTTCCATAAACAAAAAAAAATGTTATTTCGTTTGATATCGATTTTTGAAAACTCAATTACGGCCCTGTCAACCGTTCCAGATCGATTTTTAAAATTCCAGAGTTGAAATTCTTTGAGGAATTTTCGAATTTCACACAAAAAAATGTTATTTCGTTTTATATCGATTTTTGAAAACTCAATTACGGCCCTGTCAACCGTTCCAGAGCCATTTTTTAAATTCCAGAGTTGAAATTCTAGAATTTTCGAATTTCCATACACAAAAAAAATGCTATTTCGTTTTATATCGATTTTTGAAAACTCAATTACGGCCCTGTCAACCGTTCCAGAGCCATTTTTAAAATTCCAGAGTTGAGATTCTTTGATGAATTTTCGAATTTCCATAAACAAAAAAAATGTTATTTCGTTTTATATCGATTTTTGAAAACTCAATTACGGCCTTGTCAATCGTTCCAGATCCATTTGTAAAATTCCAGAGTTGAAATTCTTTGTGGAATTTTCGAATTTTCACGCAAAAAAAGGTTATTTAATTTTATATCGATTTTTGAAACTCAATTACGGCCCTGTCAACCGTTCCAGAGCCATTTTTAAAATTCCAGAGTTGAAATTCTTTGTGGAATTTTCGAATTTACACACAAAAAAAAAGTTATTTAGTTTTATATCGATTTTTGAAACTCAATTACGGCCTTGTCAATCATTTCAGATCCATTTTTAAAATTCCAGAGTTGAAATTCTTTGTGGAATTTTCAAATTTTCACACAAAAAAAGTTATTTAATTTTATATCGATTTTTGAATCACAATTATGGCCCTGTCAATCGTCCCAGATCCATTTTTAAAATTCCAGAGTTGAGATTCTTTGACGAATTTTCGAATTTCCATAAACAAAAAATATGTTATTTCGTTTTATATCGATTTTTGAAACTCAATTACGGCCCTGCCAATCATTCCAGATCGATTTTTAAAATTCCAGAGTTGAGATTCTTCGACGAATTTTCGAATTTCCATAAACAAAAAAAATGTTATTTCGTTTTATATCGATTTTTGAAAACTCAATTACGGCCTTGTCAATCGTTTCAGAGCCATTTTTAAAATTCCAGAGTTGAGATTCTTTGACGAATTTTCGAATTTCCATACACAAAAAAGTTATTTAATTTTATATCGATTTCTGGAACTCAATTACGGCCCTGTCAACCGTTCCAGAGCCATTTTTAAAATTCCAGAGTTGAAATTCTTTGTGGAATTTTCGAATTTTCACACAAAAAGAGGTTATTTAGTTTTATATCGATTTTTGAAACTCAATTACGGCCCTGTCAATCGTCCCAGATCGATTTTTAAAATTCCAGAGTTGAGATTCTTTGACGAATTTTCGAATTTCCATACACAAAAAAAATATTATTTCGTTTTATATCGATTTTCGAAACTCCTCAACTACGGTATTTATCAACCGTCCAGAGTTGCAATTCCCGCCGAATCGTGCACAAGATGGCGGACGGCACGGCGTTGTACGTCGCACGTAATGGCGTCGGCGACGTCGTTAAATATATGCAGCTGTCAATTACACGACCGTTTTAATAAATCACACAACGGACGCGCCAGTGGATTAGAGGGGCATTAATGTGTTCATAAATCCACATAAATGAACACTGACATTTACACTGATACATTTGCATATGGACGAACAATTTCATATATAATTCAAATGGAAAAGAGGACGAACTGTGTTATATTTAACAACCGTTTTGTTTGGGTTTTTCTGGATTGAAGACAGTATTCGATAGCACGTGCGATTGAAACGATCTAAGAGTGATCTGTCACGCTTGCAGCCATTTTGTTGTTGTTGTTGATGTTGTTTTTTGATTGTTTTTTCGATCGAAGCCGATCTCGATCGTATCGATATGTGTAATTATTGGGTTATCACAAATGTCATTGCGTTTTTTATGATGATTTTCAAAGCGATTTTATTAATATAAATAGCGAATACGAGAATTGTTTGATAAGTCCGTGTAAAAATAAAAACTGCTTCATTTTTTTGAATAAATCGTTTTTATTTTTCAATATAGTCTCCTTTTAGGCTCATACACTTCATCCAACGCTGCTCTAGTTTGTCGATCCCTTCCGAATAATAGGATTTGTCCAAGTCTGTAAAATAGTCATTCGTTCCTGCAATCACCTCCTCGTTCGAATAAAATCTTTTTCCCGCGAGCCATTTCTTCATTTTAGGAAACAAATAATAGTCCGATGGAGCCGAGTCTGGAGAATAGGAGGGATGTGAAACGATTCGGAACCCTATTTCCATTAGTTTTGCGGCCACGACTGCCGAGGTGTGAGCCGGTGCGTCGTCGTGATGAAAGAGGACTTTTTTGTGGGCTAATCGGGGACGTTTTTCTTGCAATTCGGTTTTCAAACGATCCGATAACAATGAATAATATGCACCTGTAACGGTTTTACCCTTTTCCAAATAGTCGATAAAGATTATTCCTTGCGAATCCCAAAAGACAATCGCCGTAACCTTCCCGGCCGAAGGAATTGTCTTCGCCTTTTTCGGAGCAGATTCCCCCTCGATAACCCGTTGTTTAGACTGCTCTTCGGTCTCAGGAGTGTAGTGACGTATCCGTGTTTCATCTACAGTGATGAAACGACGCTTAAAGTCCTGCGGATTTCGCTGAAACAGCTGCAAACCGTTCTTGCAACACTTCACACGACCTCGTTTTCGGTCGATCGTGAGCGATCGCGGCACCCACCTGGCGGATAGCTTTTTCATGTCCGAATGTCGGTGCAAAATATTATCTACCCGTTCACACGAGATGCCTACAGCACTAGTAATCTCACGCACTTTCACTCTTCTGTCATCCATCACCGTATCGTGGATTTTATCGATGATTTCTGGAGCGGTGACCTCGACAGGGCGTTCTCCGGAACGTTCAGCGTCTCTTGTGCTCGTATGGCCACTCCGAAAATTTCGAAACCACTTATAAACCGCACTAATCGAAGGTGCAGAGTCACCGTAATGTTTATCGAGCTTCTGTTTAGTCTCCTGAGGCGTTTTGCCTTCAATGAAGTAGTGTTTAATCGACACGCGAAATTCTTTTTCGTCCATTATTTGACAATCACTCGATTTCCTCGATTCCAACGATTGTCAAACACAAAGGAATAGACCGATATGGCTGAAACTCGATGTGTGTTCTTCCAAGAGGTGCTACTAATTAAAAATAACCTCGATATGCACCAGTGGTGCCATCTTTCGGAATTTACACGGACTTATCAAACGATCCTCGTATAATTACACGTAGCATGTATTTTTACTATTTGAATGATTTCATTATTCTGTTTATTTTCGATCATTGCCTTCATTCTGTCGTCGTCGACTTCTGACCGTGGCGCATCTTCGAGATGAAAATCTCTGGAACGACGACGAGCGAACCGATTCTGATATCGGGCGTTCTTTTAGCGAGTCTTCACCATAAACCGCACGTTTTTTTTCTCGAGCTTGCGTTTTTACTTTTTCGGAAGTACGAGGGTGATCCCAGAAGTACCCGACCCAACAAAGAAAACACGAAAATTTTCGAAAAAAAAATATTTATTTTTCAACATAATCTCCTTTCAGCTCTATACACTTTTCCCAACGATGTTCAATAAGTTCGAGACCCTTTTTATAATAAGAACTCTCTCGCTCCTCAAAATACCCATTAACTGCCGATATGACTTCTTCATCGTCGTGAGAAATCTTTGACCGCTGAACGATTTTTTCAAGTTTGGGAATAGAAAATAATCCGGAGGGGCTAAATCTGGCGAATAGGGTGCATGAGGTAGCGATTCAAACTTGAATTCATTGATTTTGCTCGATGAAATGACGGTACACACGTGACACATGGTGACTCGAGAACGTGTCACTACATGACCTAAGAGCATGCGCAGTAAGTGAAATACACACGGATACTATAACTGCGCATGTGCAGTAAGTAAAAACGACACGCCACTATATGTCACGTGTCGACCCGCGTTTAGGTCAGGTCAGGTCAGGTCAGGTCAGGTCAGGTCAGGTCAGGTCAGGTCAGGTCAGGTCAGGTCAGGTCAGGTCAGGTCAGGTCAGGTCAGGTCAGGTCAGATCAGGTCAGGTCAGGTCAGGTCAGGTCAGATCAGGTCAAATCAGGTCAGGTCAGATCAGGTCAGATCAGGTCAGGTCAGGTCAGGTCAGGTTAACACACACGACATATAGTGGCGTGCCGTTTTTACTTACTGCACATGCGCAGTTATAGTATCCGTGTGTGTTTCACTTACCGCGCATGCGTCTTTGTGAAATGATACAGTTTTCACGCCACTATACGAGGAGGGTGGTCGCAGTAGTACCCGACCTAACAGAGAAAACATAAAAATTTTCGAAAAAAATATATTTACTTTTCAACGTGATCTCCTTTCAACTCTATACACTTTTCCCGACGATATTCTATAAGTTCGATACCCTTTTTATAATAAGAACTGTCTCGCTCCTCAAAATACCCATTAAGTGCCGACATCGCTTCTTCATCGTTGTGGGAAATCTTTGACCGCTGAGCCATTTTTTCAAGTTTGGGAACAGAAAATAATCTGGCGAATAGGGTGCATGAGGTAGCGATTCAAACTTGAATTCATTGATTTTGGTCATTGCAATAACGGATTTGTGAACTGGTGCATTGTCTCGATGAAACAACACTTTCTTCTTAACCGTTTTTGCTTGATTTCTTCGCTCGAACGTTGCAATAAGTTCGCATAATACTCGCCGTTGATAGTTTTTCCTTTTCCAAGATAGTCGATGAAAATTATTCCACGCGCATCCCAAAAAACCGACGCCACAGATGAAACGGTCTTCGCCTTCTTTGGAGCCGGTTCTCCCTTGTCAGTCCATTGTTTCGATTGTTCTTTTGTCTCGGGTGTGAAGCGACGGACCCATGTTTCATCCACGGTTATGAAACGACGTAAAAATTCTTCTTCGTCGCTGTGAAACTTCGCTAAACACTCGATCGAAACATCTTCACGATACTGTTTTCACTCGAACGTGAGCAAACGCGGCACCCATCTTGCACACATCTTTCTCATGTCCAAATTTTCAGATAACATGCGATGTAGTGCACTTTTTCAAATACCTACCATGTCGCACTTTCAATCGACGATCATCCAGTACCGCTTTATGGATTTTCTTCACCGTTTCTGGAATCGTCACCTCGTTTGGTCGACCGCTCGTCTCGGCAGCTCGTACGGCCTCGTTTAAACTCTGCTACCCGATATTCCACTGTCGTAAACGAACGAGCAGACTCGTCCAGAGTAGAATCCAGTTCAGGTTTTTATATCGGTCAGACTGAGGCCTTTCGAATAATTTATTGTATCATCTGTAACGATGACCGATTTTCTCCATTTTCACAAATTCACTGAAAACGTTCACTAGTATCGATGGCTGCCAAACAAATACTAAACAACGTGACGTGTTCACACTTGAAACATATGCTTTATAGATTGTGTACTTTCTAATACAGTGATATTTTTCAAACAACTACCGCCATTTCTAGGTCAAGCCGAGTACTTATAGGACTACCCTCGTAAAATATGGACCGTCTGGAATATCCATTTCAAATCGGTGTAAAACACTGAATGAGCAACAAAACTTAACACTTTTTTTCAACTGAACAATCCATGAAATGTCAGCTGTCAAATCTCATCTACGGTCTGAAGTTTGCAATGGAGAAGAACTGCTTAGAATGACTACAACCATCGACATGACTTCTGTGTCAACCCAATCGAGTGATCGAACGTTGCTCCGTAACATTCACAACCGTTTTGTTATCGTCGTTTTGTATTCGCAAAGATGTCCGTCGTCCGTCCTTCTATTTATTTATTTTAATACACGAGAAAGAGCCGACACCGAACCACCTCCCATCTCGACTTCGGAACGGGTCGATGGTGGAACGTGACCGTGTGCACACACACACACACACACACATACCGTCTCTCCAGATAAATTGCTAGCTGGAAGTGGCGCGGGCACACAATAAAATACGAAACGTCGTCCGACGGAACGGGACATGTGTGTGGGCGTCGTCGTCGTCGTCGTCGTCGCGCGGGAACAACACGCACACATATTCCGTTGTTCCGGCACGAGCGACGGACACGTCCCGCCCGCAGATCCGTCCCACTACCTCCCTCCCTCCCGACGTAATTCTCGTGTGACCGTTTTATTAAAATCCCCGCGCGACGTGTCCGTCTCCTCCGTTGTTATTTATTTATTTGCGAGTCACTCCATTCGAGACGTTTTGTAAGTAAACGCTCGTTCCGAATCGATGGATTTCCGTTATCAAAAACCGTGGAAGAAAGTCGGAAAGTGTGAACGGATCTTTTGTTCAAATTTTTAAAAACCGATCGATTGCTCGATAACTGTTCGAGGTGGAGAATTCCGGTTTGCGGGAATCGAAACGGGATGAAATTTACTACTAGAAGCGAGTTCGGGTAATAACAGAGAGATGGTTGGAAGTCCTTGATTTGTTTTCGAAAAATTTGATTCGGGTTTGAAATCAGTCGTGCGGTTTTTGCTCGATTACTCGAAAACTATTGGAGGTAGGAAATTCTGATTGGTGTTATTTGAAAGATCATGAAATTTACTACCAGAGAGGTTTTTTTTTATTTCTCGATGATTATAATTGTGTCCTTGGAGTATAAAATTTACTATTAAAAAGTTCTGAAAATAAAAAAACTCTGGAGAGTTCTCAAAAAAACAACTTTGTTTTTGATGAGAAGATTGATGATTTACTCGTACATCTTTGTAATTAATTCCAAATTGCAAGAAAAATATTACGGATTAAAAATTCTGAGTTAATCCAGTCGAAAGAGTATAAAATTTACTATTAAAAACTGTCTTTAATATTTCTTGAAAATAAAAAATACATCCTTGGAGAGTTCTCAAAAAAACGACTTTGTTTTTGATGAGAAGATTGATGATTTGCTCAGACATCTTTGTAATTAATTCCAAATTGCAAGAAAAATATTACGGATTGAAAATTCTGAGTTAATCCAGTCGAAAGAGTATAAAATTTACTATTAAAAACTGTCTTTAATATTTCTTGAAAATAAAAAATACATCTCTGGAGAGTTCTCAAAAAAACAACTTTGTTTTTGATGAGAAGATTGATGATTTACTCAGACATCTTTGTAATTAATTCCAAATTACACAGTTCTCAAAAAAGAAAAATATTACTCGGATTGTAATTAAAAATTCTGAGTTAATCCAGTCGAAAGAGTATAAAATTTACTATTAAAAAGTGTCTTTAATATTTCTTGAAAATAAAAAATACATCCTTGGAGAGTTCTCAAAAAACGGCTTTGTTTTTGATGAGAAGATTGATGATTTACTCGTACATCTTTGTAATTAATTCCAAATTGCAAGAAAAATATTACGGATTGAAAATTCTGAGTTAATCCAGTCGAAAGAGTATAAAATTTACTATTAAAAACTGTCTTTAATATTTCTTGAAAATAAAAAATACATCCTTGGAGAGTTCTCAAAAAAACGACTTTGTTTTTGATGAGAAGATTGATGATTTACTCGTACATCTTTGTAATTAATTCCAAATTGCAAGAAAAATATTACGGATTGAAAATTCTGAGTTAATCCAGTCGAAAGAGTATAAAATTTACTATTAAAAACTGTCTTTAAAAAATATTTCTTGAAAATCGATGAAAAAATACATCCTTGGAGAGTTCTCTTTAATATTTCTTGAAAATAAAAAATACATCTCTGGAGAGTTCTCAAAAAAACAACTTTGTTTTTGATGAGAAGATTGATGATTTACTCGTACATCTTTGTAATTAATTCCAAATTGCAAGAAAAATATTAGAGATCAAAAACTCCGGGTTATGCCATTCAAAAGAGCATAAAATTTTCTATTAAAAACTCTTCTTTATATTTTTTAAAAATAATAACTGTGAGCTTGAAGAATTTTCAAAAAAACAGGTTTGTGTTTTTGAAAATTGCTTATGCATGTTTGTAATTTTTTCAAAATTACATAAAAACTATTCGAGATAGAAAATTCCGGTTAGAAGCACTCAAAAGGGCATAAAATTTACTACTAAGAACCATTCTTGTTGTTTCTTGAAAATTAGAGTCTCAACCCTGGAGAGTTCTGGAAAAATGAGTTTATTTTTAATGAGAATAAAGGTGATTTTCTTGTGTATTTTTGTGATTAAAGAATCAATATTATGGGAAAAATATTAGAGATAGAAAACTCCGGGTTATGCCATTCAAAATAACATAAAATTTACAATCAACAACCTCTTTTTATATTTTTTAAAAATAATAACTGTGAGCTTGAAGAATTTTCAAAAAACAGATTTGTTGTTTTGAAAATTGCTTATGCATGTTTGTAATTTTTTCAAAATTGCATAAAAACTATTTTAGATAGAAAATTCCGGTTAGAAGCACTCAAAAGAGCATAAAATTTACTACTAAGAACCATTCTTGTTGTTTCTTGAAAATTAGAGTCTCAACTCTTGAGAGTTCTGGAAAAATTAGTTTATTTTTAATGAAAATAAAGGTGATTTTCTTGTGTATTTTTGTGATTAAAGAATCAATATTATGGAAAAACTATTAGAGATAGAAAACTCTGGTTTATGTTTTTCAAAAGAGTATAAAATTTTATACTAGAAAAACTTTTTTTTATTTTTTAAAAATGATAATTACATCCCTGCTGAATTCTCAAAAAACGATTTTATTTTTAATAAAAGATAGATGATTAGTTAATACATCTTTGTGATTTATTTCAAATTACAGAAAAACCATTAAAGATCTAAAACTCTTGTTTACGTCATTCGAAAGAGCATAAAATTTACTATTAAAAACCATCCTTTTTGTTTTTTTTAAAATGATAAATGAATCCCTGAAGAGTTCCCAAAAAACGACTTTGTTTTCATTGAGAAGATAGATGATTTACTCATACATCTTTGTAGATAATCCAAAATTCCAGAAAAACTATTAGAGATTGAAAATTCCGGTTTACGTCTCGTGGAAGAGCATAAAATTTATTATTAGGAATCCTTATTTATAGTTCTTAAAGATGAAAATTGTAACCTAAGAGAGTTCTCAAAAAATGACTTTGTTTTTAAATGAAAAATACGTGATTTGTTTATACATCTTTTTGATTAATCCAAAATTCCAGAAGAACTATCAGAGATTGAAAACTTCAATCTACGTTATTTAAAAGAGTATAAAATTTACTTTTAGAAATCCTTATTTCTATTTCTTAAAAATAATAATTGTCACTTGGGAGAATTCTCAAAAAAAAATACTTTATTTTAAATGATAAATAGGTAATTTGCTTATACATCTTTGTGATTAATCCAAAATTCCAGAAAAACTATCAGAGATTGAAAACTCCAATTTACGTTATTTAAAAGAGCATAAAATTTACTATTAAAAATCCTCATTTCTATTTCTTAAAAATAAAAATTGTCACTTGGGAGAATTCTCAAAAAAAATACTTTATTTTAAATGAAAAATATGTGATTTTCTCATACATCTTTCTGATTAATCCAAAATTCCAGAAAAACTATTCGAGATTGAAAACTCCCATCTACGTTATTTAAAAGAGTATAAAATTTACTTTTAGTAATCCTCATTTCTATTTCTTAAAAATAATAATTGTCACCTGGGAGAATTCTCAAAAAAAATACTTTATTTTAAATGAAAAATATGTGATTTTCTCATACATCTTTCTGATTAACCCAAAATTCCAGAAAAACTATTAGAGATTGAAAACTCCAATTTACGTTATTTAAAAGAACATAAAATTTACTATTAAAAATCCTCATTTCTATTTCTTAAAAATAATAATTGTCACTTGGGAGAATTCTCAAAAAAATACTTTATTTTAAATGAAAAAATAGATAATTTGCTTATACATCTTTTTGATTAATCCAAAATTCCAGAAAAACTATCAGACACCCAAAACTCTATTCCACATCATTCGAAAGAGTATAAAATTCTCTATAAAATTCCATCCCAACATAACGTTCTAACTCTTCACCAAAAACCATCCCGACTCTCTATCCAAACCGACGTACGAGTACGAAATCCACTGGAATTCCCTTACATACAGATCTACTAAACCCACTATCCCCAATCCTGGCCATTGACCGCCAATCGGCGTTCCAATCAACTCCCAATTCTACTCCTCGAGTCGCGCCACTCGTGAAAAATCTCGAATCTTGTTACGGGTGATCATTTTTTCCACCATATCGTCGAGGATGTCAACGGTTATGAGCAAATTCACGTGTATAAATCGGAGGGACGGATGGAATGGGGCAAAGAGGGTGGCGGATCGATGTCGGAGGAGTACCGTTTGATACGGCATCGAATAAAATATTCAAAGTGTCACTGTCAAAATGTCTGACGCGTGTTTTCAGCAAGTGTCACACGCATTTCGCGCGACGTTTGGAAATTCGAATTGGACGGGCGGTTCGCACGACTGGGACGAGATTCGCGAGATCGGCGGGTGGTTGGGTGGGTGTTTGGTTGGGGTGGAGTGGTTGGATGGCGACGCGCGCGTGTGACATACGTGCGGATTATCGACGAAACGCGAACGGACGATTCGATCGTCCGATACGCGCCGCTGGACTCTAGAGAGTACTGTCTGGATACCAGAGAGTACTCTCTACCGTCATCGGATACCAGAGAGTACTCTCTACCGTCATCGGATACCAGAGAGTACTCTCTATCGTCATCGGATACCAGAGAGTACTCTCTATCGTCATCGGATGCCAGAGAGTACTCTCTATCGTCATCGGATACCAGAGAGTACTCTCTACCGTCATCGGATACCAGAGAGTACTCTCTATCGTCATCGGATACCAGAGAGTACTCTCTATCGTCATCAGATACCAGAGAGTACTCTCTACCGTCATCGGATACCAGAGAGTACTCTCTATCGTCATCGGATACCAGAGAGTACTCTCTAACGTCATCGGATACCAGAGAGTACTCTCTACCGTCATCGGATACCAGAGAGTACTCTCTACCGTCATCGGATACCAGAGAGTACTCTCTACCGTCATCGGATACCAGAGAGTACTCTCTACCGTCATCGGATACCAGAGAGTACTCTCTACCGTCATCGGATACCAGAGAGTACTCTCTATCGTCATCGGATACCAGAGAGTACTCTCTATCGTCATCGGATACCAGAGAGTACTCTCTACCGTCATCGGATACCAGAGAGTACTCTCTACCGTCATCGGATACCAGAGAGTACTCTCTACCGTCATCGGATACCAGAGAGTACTCTCTACCGTCATCGGATACCAGAGAGTACTCTCTACCGTCATCGGATACCAGAGAGTACTCTCTACCGTCATCGGATATCAGAGAGTACTCTCTACCGTCATCGGATACCAGAGAGTACTCTCTATCGTCATCGGATACCAGAGAGTACTCTCTATCGTCATCGGATACCAGAGAGTACTCTCTACCGTCATCGGATACCAGAGAGTACTCTCTACCGTCATCGGATACCAGAGAGTACTCTCTACCGTCATCGGATACCAGAGAGTACTCTCTAACGTCATCGGATACCAGAGAGTACTCTCTACCGTCATCGGATATCAGAGAGTACTCTCTATCGTCATCGGATACCAGAAAGTACTCTCTACCGTCATCGGATACCAGAGAGTACTCTCTACCGTCATCGGATACCAGAGAGTACTCTCTACCGTCATCGGATACCAGAGAGTACTCTCTACCGTCATCGGATACCAGAGAGTACTCTCTACCGTCATCGGATACCAGAGAGTACTCTCTACCGTCATCGGATACCAGAGAGTACTCTCTACCGTCATCGGATACCAGAGAGTACTCTCTACCGTCATCGGATACCAGAGAGTACTCTCTACCGTCATCGGATACCAGAGAGTACTCTCTACCATCGACGATGGAATTTTCCTCTACTTCCCTGAAACACACACATTGGCCGGCTGCAAACACCACAAAAAATCTTCGCTTGAATCAAGTACAGCCCTGAAAAACCGATTTTCGTCATTGAACTGTTCTTCCAAACAGGTTGGGACCTGTTTGGATGTTACCCAAATGATCCAGAGACTGGAATTCGCGATATTCGATAATAGACAGGACGGTAATCAGATCTGAATTTAACTAAGACTGGATTTTGTAAGAGTTGAATTGTCTCTAAACGATTTTTTCGAAAATTCGAACATTTGGAACAAAATTCGTACCAGAATCTTAAAGAGTATATATTTATTTATATACGGTCCAAATTTGGTCCATTTCCAATGATAAACAAATCCGTAATTGATTTTTTATTTAGGCAGAAAAAAATCATTTTCGTTCAAAATTCCTTGATAAGATTTTTTGTATTTTGGGGAAAATCACGACATTTGGAACAAAATTCGTACCAGAATCTTAAAGAGTATATATTTATTTATATACGGTCCAAATTTGGTCCATTTCCAATGATAAACAAATCCGTAATTGATTTTTTATTTAAACAGAAAAAAATCATCTTCGTTCAAAATTCCTTGATAAGATTTTTTATATTTTGTGGAAAACTACGTCATTTGGAACAAAATCACTCCCAGAATCTCAATCAGCACCTACTCCCTCGAACTAAACCCCAAACCAAACCGTTTAGAGCATTACACAGGCCCGTAATCGTCCTCCAAAACCCGAGCAACAAATTCCAGAGTTCTTTTTAGTGCGAATTTTCGTATTTTCCACGGTCGATCTATCGATTTTTCGTCCGATTCTGGAACGGCGCGTACCGTTTCGACGAACGAAACAGGAAATCCACATCCAGGAAACGTACGAAGCAACATGGCGTCGGATATGTACGACCATCTGACGGGAAATGTGCTAATTACGGCCGCGGAACGAACGTCGTCTGGAATATGTGTGTGTATGAGAGAGAAAGAGAGTGCGTGCGTATGTGTGTGTGAGAGAGAGAGAGGAGGGAACGTCGGTCGAACTCGCGGCCGACGACGTCGTTCCGAAAACAGTGTCAACGGAACGAATTGAGACAGTGGCGGGATGAACGGACACGGGAATGGGTCGATCCCGACCGCCCGTCATCCCACCCACCCGCCGTCCGACCGCGTCTATCCGTCTCGCTCGTCGGTGCGTCTCTTTCGTCGCGATCGACCTGATCTCCGAGCGACGCCCGCGGCGGCAGCGTCGCGTTTTGTATGCTGCGAGGACGCGACGTCATAATTACAACTTGTAATTTATTTATTTGGAACGGACGAGTCGTGCGAGACGAATCGAACGGAAGTTGTGGAGGAGTACAGGACAGGACCGGTCATCCCGGATGATTTTCATGTGCGAGGATTCCACTAATCCATAGAGAGACTCATTTGAAATATCTTCCAGGATAATCAAATCGTTTTTCCATCAGCTAAACACTCTTCCAGTACCAAAATAATTCTTCCATTGATCAATATGATATCTTCCAGGCTAGAAAAATCGTTTTTTCATCATCAAAACACTCTTCCAGTACCAAAATAATTCTTCCATTGATCAATATGATATTTTCCAGGCTAGAAAAATCGTTTTTTCATCATCAAAACACTCTTCCAGTACCAAAATAATTCTTCCATTGATCAATATGATATCTTCCAGGATAGTAAAATCGTTTTTTTCATCATCAAAACACTCTTCCAGTACCAAAATAATTCTTCCATTGATCAATATGATATCTTCCAGGATAGGAAAATCTTTTTTTCATCATCAAAACACTCTTCCAGTACCAAAATAATTCTTCCATTGATCAATATGATATTTTCCAGGCTAGAAAAATCGTTTTTTCATCATCAAAACACTCTTCCAGTACCAAAATAATTCTTCCATTGATCAATATGATATCTTCCAGGATAGTAAAATCGTTTTTTTCATCATCAAAACACTCTTCCAGTACCAAAATAATTCTTCCATTGATCAATATGATATTTTCCAGGATAGGAAAATCGTTTTTCCACCATCAAAACATTCTTCCAGTATCCGAAATGTTCTTTCTTCGAGTCATATGATATTTTCCAGAATAGTAAAAATCGTTTTTCCACCATCAAAACACTCTTCCAGTACAAGGAATATTTTTTCCTCGATCAATATGATATCTTCCAGGATAGGAAAATCGTTTTTTTCATCATCAAAACACTCTTCCAGTACCAAAATAATTCTTCCATTGATCAATATGATATTTTCCAGGCTAGAAAAATTGTTTTTTCATCATCAAAACACTCTTCCAGTACCAAAATAATTCTTCCATTGATCAATATGATATTTTCCAGGCTAGAAAAATCGTTTTTCCACCATCTAAACATTCTTCCAGTACCAAAATAATTCTTCCATTGATCAATATGATATTTTCCAGGCTAGAAAAATCGTTTTTTCATCATCAAAACACTCTTCCAGTACCAAAATAATTCTTCCATTGATCAATATGATATTTTCCAGGCTAGAAAAATCGTTTTTCCATCATCTAAACATTCTTCCAGTATCCGAAATGTTCTTTCTTCGATTCATATGATATTTTCCAGAATAGTAAAAATCGTTTTTCCACCATCAAAACACTCTTCCAGTACAAGGAATATTTTTTCCTAGATCAATATGATATCTTCCAGGAGAGAAAAATCGTTATTTTCATCATCAAAACACTCTTCCAGTACCAAAATAATTCTTCCATTGATCAATATATCTTCCAGGATAGGAAAATCGTTTTTACATCATCAAAACACTCTTCCAGTACCAAAATAATTCTTCCATTGATCAATATATCTTCCAGGATAGTAAAATCATTTTTCAAACATCTATTCACTCTTCCAGTGCTAATAAAGGTTTATTTTAGATTAATTCGGCATCTTCCACGATTGTTACATTGTTCTTTCATCATCTACACATTTTTCCAACGCTTAGAATGCTCTCTTCTGGATTAATTCGAAATCTTCCATGATCATCCAAGAAAATCATTTTTCAATCTTCCAGAGCCATGAATATTCTATCTTTAATAAAATCGATATCTTCCAGAACAGAAACTCATTTTTCATCAAACTGAACATTCTTCCAGTATCAGAAATGTTCTTTCCTAAATCTATTCGAAGTTTTCAAAACGTGAAAATCGTTTTTCCATCATCAAAACACTCTTCCAGTACCAAAATAATTCTTCCATTGATCAATATGGTACCTTTCAGGATAGTAAAATCGTTTTTCTATCATATAAATACTCTTTCAGTACCTAAATAATTCTTCCATTGATCAATATCTTCTTTGATTGATCAATATCAATCTTCCAGGATAGGAAAATCATTTTTCCATCAGCTAAACACTCTTCTAATATCAGGAATATTCTTTCCTTGATCAACATATCTTTCAGGATAGGCAAATCGTTTTTACCAAAAATTTACACACTCTTCCAGTGCTGATAATAGTCTATTCTGGAATAATTCAACATCTTCCATGATAATAAAATAATTTTTCAATCATCTGCGCCAAGAATGATTTTTAATCAATTTATTCCAATGTTTTCAGGATAGGAAAATCATTTTTTCGTCATCTAAATATTTGTCCAGTACCAGGAATTTTTTTTCCTGAATCCACTCGATGTTTTCAAGACAGGAAAATATTTTCCCATCATCTAAACATTCTTCCAGTACTAGAAATGTCCTTTCCTCGATCTGATCGATATTTTCAAAACTGGAAAATCATTTTTTTACACTCTAAACATTCTTCCAGAACTAGAAATTCATCTCTCGATCTACTCAGCTTCTTCTAAGACAGGAAAATTGTTTTCCCATCATCTAAACATTCGTCCAGTACCAGGAATATCTCTTCCTCGATCTGATCAATATTTTCAAAACTGGAAAATAATTTTCTTACACTCTAAAAATTCTTCCAGAGCTAGAAATGCATCTCCCGATCTACTCAGCTTCTTCAAGACAGGAAAATCGTTTTTACATCATTTAAACATTCTTCCAGTACTAGGAATGTCTCTTTCTCGATCTGATCGATATTTTCAAAACTGGAAAACCATTTTTTTACACTCTAAACATTCTTCCAGAGCTAGAAATTCATCTCTCGATCTACTCAGCTTCTTCTAAGACAGGAAAATCGTTTTTCTCTCGTCCAAACATTCGTCCAGTACCAGGAATCCTTCCTTCCTCAATCCAATCGATATTTCCAAGATGGAAAAATTCTTCCAAACATAATTCCACACCTCGTTCCCGTTCGAAACGTAGTGATACAACGTTCCTTCGTATCGCGCCACTCTGTATATCGTTCGGTGCGCGCGTGTGTGTAGGTAGGAGGGTGGGTGGGTGGATTGGTTTGTCGCACGGACATCGGATCAAAGCCCTGCTCGAATGTAATCAATAAGTCAATTATACCGCGCCTTGATTGGATTTATCCTTGCATGTAATGATCAGGATCACAGGATATGTCATTATAAACGGACGAGGACAATACTTGGTCGTTAGATGACGTTGTTGTGTCGATGTTCGACGATGGAAGTGCACGTCCTCGCACGTTTTTCCCGATCGGGAACGAATGTACGGGTTCGTGCCGATCACCTGTTGAACGAGGAATGTCCTCTTGCTAGACTGGAAATGAAACAGTATTCCTTGGTACTGGAAGAACAATAATATTCCTCTATCGAGAAAGAATGTTCAGATGATGGAAAAATGGTTTTCGAATTTTCAAAATACCATGTGAATTGAGGAAAGAAAATTTCTGGAAAAATGTCGAGTTTGATTTGAAAATGATTTTCGATTCTCGGTGATTTTTCGTAGAGCTGGAAGAATGTTTAGAGTATGGAAAAACGATTTTCCAGGCTTGGAAGAAGTTGAATAGATTGAGAAACGAATATTTCTAGCACTGGAAGAATGTTTAGAGTATGGAAAAACGATTTTTCTATTTTAAAAACACTAAGAATAAGAAAAGAACATTCTAGGCACTGGAAGAATGTTCAGACGATGAAAAGTGAAAATGTTTATTCTGGAAGATACTGATTTTTCTCGGAAAGAAAATTCCTGACTCTGGAAAAGTGTTCAGATAATGGAAAACTGATTTTCTTATTTTCAAAGCACTAAGAATGAAAAAAAACATTTTCCAGACAATGGAAAAATGTTTAGTAGATGAAAAATGATTATTTTTATTCTGGAAGGTACCAAGTTTTATTGGAAAGAACATTCCTGGCTCTTGAAAAATGTTCAGATGATGGAAAACTGATTTTCCCTTTTTAAAAACACTAAAAATAAGAAAAGAACATTCCAGGCATTGAAAGAATAATAAATCCGATGAAAAATGATTTTTTTATTGTGGAAGGTACCGATTTTTGTTAAAAGGAATATTCCCTGGCTCTGCAAAAATGTTCAGATGATGGAAAACTGATTTTAATTTTTTAATAACACTAAAAATGAGAAAAGAACATTTTTCAGTCATTGGAAGAATGTTTAGCAGATGAAAAATGATAATTTTTATTCTGGAAGGTACCGATTTTTATTAGAAAAAACATTCCTGGCTCTTAAAAAATGTTCAGATGATGAAAAACTGATTTTTCTTTTTTAAAAACACTAAAAATGAGAAAAGAACATTTTCCAGGCATTGGAAGAATGTTTAACAGATGAAAAATGATTATTTTTATTCTGGAAGGTACGGATTTTTGTTAGAAAGAATATTCCCTGACTCTGGAAAAGTGTTTAGATGATGAAAAACCGATTTTCCTATTTTAAAAACATTGAGAGGAAAGAACATTTCTTGCACTGGAAGAATATTCAGCCGATGAAAAGTGAAAATTTTTATTCTGGAAGATATTGATTTTACTCGGAAAGAAAATTCCTGAATCTGGAAAAGTGTTTAGATTATATAAAACCGATTTTCCTATTTTAAAAGCACTAAGAATGAAAAAAACATTTTCCAGGCAATGGAAAAATGTTTAGTAGATGAAAAATGATTATTTTTATTCTGGAAGGTACCGATTTTTATTAGAAAGAACATTCTTGGCTCTTAAAAAATGTTCAGATGATGGAAAACTGATTTTCCTTTTTTAAAAACACTAAAAATAAGAAAAGAACATTTTCCAGGCATTGGAAGAATGTTTAACAGATGAAAAATGATTATTCTTATTCTGGAAGGTACCGATTTTTATTAGAAAAAACATTCCTGGCTCTTAAAAAATGTTCAGATGATGAAAAACCGATTTTCCTATTTTAAAAACATTGAGAGGAAAGAACATTTCTTGCACTGGAAGAATATTCAGCCGATGAAAAGTGAAAATTTTTATTCTGGAAGATATTGTTTTTTCTCGGAAAGAAAATTCCTGACTCTGGAAAAGTGTTTAGATTATATAAAACCGATTTTTCTATTTTAAAAAGCACTAAGAATTAAAAAAAAAACATTTTCCAGGCAATGGAAAAATGTTTAGTAGATGAAAAATGATTATTTTTATTCTGGAAGGTACCGATTTTTATTAGAAAAAACATTCCTGGTTCTTAAAAAATGTTCAGATGATGAAAAACTGATTTTCCTTTTTTAAAAACATTAAAAATGAAAACATTTTCCAGACATTGGAAGAATGTTTAACAGATGAAAAATGATAATTTTTATTCTGGAAGGTACGGATTTTTGTTAGAAAGAATATTCCTGGCTCTGGAAAAGTGTTCAGATGATGGAAAACCGATTTTCCTATTTTAGAAAAACTAAGAATGAGCAAAGAACATTTTCCAGGCATTGGAAGAATATTTAAATCGATAAAAAATGATTATTTTTATTCTGGAAGATACCGATTTTTTTTTTGGAATGATCATTCCTGGTTTTAGAAAATATTAATTCAAGATGATATAAAACCGATTTTACTTTTTTAAAAAAACAAGAAGAATGAGAAAAGAAGATTCCAGACACTGGAAGTGTATTTAAACGATGGAGAAAACACAACTCTGTTGGATTTCACAAACAGGACGTCGTTTCCGAACGACGGGCATCGCTGTACCGAAACTTTTTGTAAAATTCGATCTCATCTACCGGCTCGTCTCCCATTCCACGGGGAAAACCGCCCGACCGCCAAAGAATCATAAAAAAATGATCATATTATTCAACACGCGTGCATTCCAAAAAAAACACACACACACGCCCCACACACCCACGCATGTCTGGGAATCGGTCGGTCGGTCGGTCATCCCGTTCTGTCCGCCCCTTCCAGCGTATGAAAAACGTACGAGCCGCCCACTGAAAACGTAGTGTCGACGCTACACCCCCGGGACACTGATATTAATTCCCATGCTTTAACGCTGTCAAATAATCACTGTATGGGACTGGAACGACCCTCGGATCGACCACACACACGAGCGATGCGTACAGAGTGGACGGAAACTCAAACAACATATGTTTTTGAATCGACGAGTTCGAATTCCATACTCGTCGACATCCACACGTCGTTTTTCCATCGTCTAAACATTTGTCCAGTACGAGGGATGTTCCTCCCTCAATCCGATCAGTATTTTCAAGACAGGAAAATCGTTTTTCAATCGTCTAAACATTTGTCCAGTACTGGAAATGTCGTTTCCTCGATCGAATCGGTGTTTTTAAGATATAAAAATCATTTTTCCATTGTCTGGAATTATTCTTCCTCAATTGAATTAATATTTTCAAGATTGAAAAATCATTTTTCCATCGTTCATACATTTTTCTAAAACTAGTAAATGTTTTTTTCGTTCGAGTCGATTTTTTCAAGATAGGAAAATCATTTTTCCATTGTCTGGAATTATTCTTCCTCAATTGAATTAATATTTTCAAAATTGAAAAATGGTTTGTCCATCGTTCACACATTTTTCTAAAACTAGTAAATGTTTTTTTCATTAGAATCGATTTTTTCAAAATAGAAAAATCATTTTTCCATTGTTAGGAATTATTCTTCCACAATTGAATTAATATTTTCAAGATAGAAAAATCATTTTTTCATCATTTAAACATTTTTCTAAAACTAATAAACGTTTTATTCGATCGAGTAGATATTTTAAAAATAGGAAAATCATTTTTCCATTGTCAGGAATTATTCTTCCTCAATCCAATCAATATTTTCAAGACAGGAAAATCGTTTCACATCGTTTAAATATTTTTTAAACTAATTATTTTTCCAAGAAAATCATTTTTCCATTGTCTGGAATTATTTTTCCTCAATTGAATTATATTTTCAAGATTTTTCGTTTTTCAATCGACATTTTTCTAAAACTAATAAATTTTTTGATCGAGTCGATTTTTTCCAATAGGAAAATCATTTTTCCATTGTCTGGAATTATTCTTCCTCAATTGAATTAATATTTTCATTGCCTGAAAAATCATTTTTTCATCATTCATACATTTTTCTAAAACTAATAAACGGAAAATCGAGTTTTTTTTCAAAATAGGAAAATCATTTTTCCATTGTCGGGAATTATTCTTCCTCATTTGAATTAATATTTTCAAAATTAAAAAATCGTTTGTTCATCTTTTATACATTTTTCTAAAACTAATAAATGTTTTATTCGATCGAGTCGATGTTTCAAGATAATAAAATCATTTTTCCATTGTCAGGAATTATTCTTCCTCAATTGAATTAATATTTTCAAAAATTGAAAATATCATTCAAACAATCTAATAAATGTTTTTTCGTTCGAGTTGATTTTTTCAAAATAGGAAAATCATTTTTCCATTGTCAGGAATTATTCTTCCTCAATTGAATTAATATTTTCAAGATAAAAAATCATTTGTCCATCGTTCATACATTTTTCTAAAACTAATAAATGTTTTTTTCGTTCGAGTAGATTTTTTTTTAAAATAGGAAAATCATTTTTCCATTGTCTGGAATTATTCTTCCTCAATTGAATTAATATTTTCAATATAGAAAAATCGTTTGTTCATCGTTCATACATTTTTCTAAAACTAATAAACGTTTTTTTCGATCAAGCCGATTTTTTTAAGATAGGAAAATCATTTTTCCATTGTCTGGAATTATTCTTCCTCAATTGAATTAATATTTTCAAAATTGAAAAATCGTTCATCGTTCATACATTTTTCTAAAACTAGTAAATGTTTTTTCGTTCGAGTAGATTTTTTTAAAAATAGAAAAATCATTTTTCCATTTTCTGGAATTATTCTTCCTCAATTGAATTAATATTTTCAAAATTGAAAAATCGTTTGTCCATCGTTCATACATTTTTCTAAAACTAATAAATGTTTTTTTGATAGAGTCGAATTTTTCAAAATAGGAAAATCATTTTTCCATTGTCTGGAATTATTCTTCCTCAATCCAATCAATATTTTCAAGACAGCACAATCGTTTCTCAATCTTCTGAACATTTTTCCAGCACTGGAAATGTTGTTTTTTCAATCGACTCTATGTTTTCAAGATATGAAAATCATTTTTCCATTGTCTGGAATTATTCTTCCTCAATTGAATTAATATTTTCAAAATTGAAAAACCGTTTTTCAATCGTTTAAACATTTTTCCAGTACTGAAAATATTGTTTCCTCAATGAACTCTATGTTTTCAGGATATGAAAATCATTTTTCCATTGTCAGGAATTATTCTTCCTCAATCCAATCAATATTTTCAAGACAGGAAAATCGTTTCTCAATCATCTAAACATTTTTCCAGCACTGAAAATATTGTTTCCTCGATCGAATCGATGCTTTAAAAATAGAAAAATCGTTTTTCCAGTACCAGGAAGATTCCTTCCTCAATCCAATCAGTATTTGTTTAAAAGCATTGTGAATTCAAAATGTAAAAACGTCGGAAAGAATCACCAATCTGTTTAAAATGGCTCATTTTTTTAGAATTTCTAATCAACAAACTTCTCTGTTTTCCCCAAAATGGCCGCTATCAATCAATATAACCACTTACGATTTTCAATTCCAGTTTTGTGATTCCGGCGATTCCGCTTATATAAATCGATTTCTATGGAAAGAACTCGTGTTTTTCCCCCTTTTCCATCCCGAATATAAATATATATCCGACCCCGTCTTGTTCCAACTGACAAACAAGCTCTATACAAATATCTCCGTGTATCCATCGTCTCGTTTTCGCCATTTTTTCCATCATAATGCGACCGTGGCCATGCTTTATGATGCGTGCAGTTCGCGCAAGAGTCCTCGAAGCGTGACAAGAGCCGATCTCCGTCGTTACGGGCGCCGTTTCTTACGACCGAAAGAAACGAAATGCATTAGAGCTATTTTTCCACACAGACACACGCCGAGTGGGTAAAAAAGAGACAAGTGTGTGTGTGTGTTAACTGAATCGTATTAAAGCGTGTACCTCTTTAGTGCTTAATATTTTCTCTTGTGCTTTATTTTCCGTTCAACGTCCGCCGTAATGTATTTCGATATGACGCCATTTTATTTATACTCGTACACGAAATGGCGTCGAGCTGTTTTTGTGCCGCGAAATAAAATCCGCACGTCGACTCGACCTTTCATTGTTTTTCGTACCGGAATATCGGATTTGTATCTGCAAAAAATTCCACAGTTCCGTTCTATGGAAGTTTCGTGAGACGATCCGTGCGTCCATTTTGTGGATAATCTGGCGAATGTCGCGATGTCGTTATAATCGTTCCAGAGACGATTCCAGAGATCGTCGGACCGTGGAAGGATCTGAAACAAAATCGCGCGATGTTTATTTCGGTCGAATTCGGTGTCGTGCAGCGAGAGGAGTTGATAAGCCGTCGATATTCACATTACACGGACACGTGAATCGGGCGTTAATTAATACACGTGTCGTCGACACGTGTCGTCGTTCGGTACGGACGACGTGCGTGCGGGACACGTGCACGTAGTTCCTACGGGAGATGGTCGTCGTTTGAAACGAAACGGGGGGAAGAAACGTACGGGAATGATCAGCGTTTAGTTCGAAATCAGAATGTGGAAGAAACATTGAACTTAAAATCCTTTTTCAAAGTTGATAAAACGACGATTTGTTGCTGTTGATTGGAAGAAATGGAAATGTGATCATGGAAGATCGAATCGAATGAAGATCTATGCAAATTTCATTCTTCCACAAGATTTAAAGAACATTTAAACGATCTCAGGGATCTTTCAATTCAGATTTTTAATAATCTTGTTTATTGGAAATATCGACGAGAAGATTCCACACTGGATAATGTCGATCTGGATATCTGTTCAAGTCTGGATCAATCGGGAAACTTGTCAAATTCCACCAGTGGAAGTTTATAGTTACTCGGATCTTTGGAACATCCATGAGAAAATTCCACACTGGATAATATCGATCTGGATATCTGTTCAAGTCTGGATCAATCGGGAAACTTGTCAAATTCCATGTGTGGAAGTTTATAGTGACTCGGATCTTTGGAACATCCATGAGAAAATTCCACACTGGATAATATCGATCTGGATATCTGTTCAAGTCTGGATCAATCGGGAAACTTGTCAAATTCCACCAGTGGAAGTTTATAGTGACTCGGATCTTATAAGATCCATGAGAAAATTCCACACTGGATAATATCGATCTGAATATCTGTTCAAGTCTGGATCAATCGGGAAACTTGTCAAATTCCATTTGTGGAAGTTTATAGAGACTCAGATCTTTGGAACATCCGTGAGAAAATTCCACACAGGATAATATTGATCTGAATATCTGTTCAAGTCTGGATCAATCGGGAAACTTGTCAAATTCCATGTGTGGAAGTTTATAGTGACTCAGATCTTTGGAACATCCGTGAGAAAATTCCACACTGGATAATATCGATCTGGATATCTGTTCAAGTCTGGATCAATCGGGAAACTTGTCAAATTCCATTTGTGGAAGTTTATAGAGACTCAGATCTTTGGAACATCCGTGAGAAAATTCCACACTGGATAATATCGATCTGGATATCTGTTCAAGTCTGGATCAATCGGGAAACTTGTCAAATTCCATGTGTGGAAGTTTATAGTGACTCAGATCTTTGGAACATCCGTGAGAAAATTCCACACTGGATAATATCGATCTGGATATCTGTTCAAGTCTGGATCAATCGGGAAACTTGTCAAATTCCACCCGATATCTGTTCAAGTCTGGATCAATCGGGAAACTTGTCAAATTCCACCCGTGGAAGTTTATAGTGACTCAGATCTTTGGAACATCCGTGAGAAAATACCACACTGGATAATATCGATCTGGATATTTGTTCAAGTCTGGATCAATCGGGAAACTTGTCAAATTCCACCCGTGGAAGTTTATAGTGACTCAGATCTTTGGAATATCCATGAGAAAATTCCACACTAGATAATATCGATCTGGATATTTGTTCAAGTCTGGCTCAATCGGGAAACTTGTCCAATTCCATGTGTGGAAGTTTATAGTGACTCAGATCTTTGGAAAATCCATGAGAAAATTCCACACTGGATAATATCGATCTGGATATCTGTTCAAGTCTGGATCAATCGGGAAACTTGTCAAATTCCACCCGTAGAAGTTTATAGTGACTCAGATCTTTAGAACATCCGTGAAAAAATTCCACACTGGATAATATCGATCTGGATATCTGTTCAAGTCTGGATCAATCGGGAAACTTGTCAAATTCCACCCGTGGAAGTTTATAGTGACTAAGAGCTTTGGAACATCGACGAGAAGATTCCAAACGGGATAATGTCGATCTCTGGAATGCATGAACGAGTGATATTCGTCTGACGTAATGTAGAGATCCTGGAAATAAGGTTATGAATTAGTATTTTGTTCTGGAAGATCTGTATTAAATTATCTCCAACTCCTCTCCAACGACGAAATCTCGACGGCCCGTGTCTGGAATCGACTGGGACGCGTGCCCGCGCGTCCCGTCCCGTCATCCATTCGCAGCAATTGTTAACAAAACACTTAATTGCGTATTGATTATCGCGGCGCACGTCGAAGCGTAACAAGTGTTCGCGAGTTCGACGTTTTTCCGTGGCGACGGCGGGGTGGGCGGGGTGGGTGGTGGTGGAGGGTGGGGATCGGGCGTCGCGCAACGCACAAACAAGCGAACATGTTCAACAATAACAAACGAATGTTTTTATGGCGGGACGAACGGCGTTACCTGCTTGTAACGCGACCGCACGTGCGTGGGGAATCGGGAGTGGGTGGATGGGTAGTTGGTTGGTAAACGGGGGGGAGGGCGACGGCTACGGAGTCGGGCGTCGCAGAGGAACGTTCGCTCGTTTCTGCCAACAATAAACCGTTTAATTTCGGCGCGAGTGTTTGTTGAATAAACACAAACAGGCCGGAGCCCGCGTTCCGTTTCCTACCGACTTACGTACGTAATTTGTTTCGTTTGCGGGCGGGCGGAGGGGAGGGGGAGGGGTTGGAAGGAGGAGAGGGATGTGTGGGACGGCGAATCGGAACTTACGGGAGAGACGAGACTCGGTTCTGGAGCGAGCGAGACGACGTACGGTACAATCTGTCGTATCGATGATAACGGATAGATCGTCGGGTCTGGAAGAATCGGTGTGACGAGACGAAACGAGATAATCGGGATTATTTAATGGAATACTCTTGTATCGGGTTGCAATGATAATATTGTCGTGCGGAACGGGAGACACGCGTCGAAGGTACAAAAGAACCGTGTGGAATGGACTGTGTGGAAGAATAGAAGGTTCGAGTTGAGAAACAAAACATTTTTTAAAGTAACAAAATATGTGCAAAGGGGGTTAAAAAAACGTGTGGAAGGACATAAGATTCGAGTTTAGAACCGAAAAACTCGTGCCGATTAAACGAAAAATCTGTGTGGAAGAACGGGAAGAAACGAGTTGAGGAACAAAATATTTTTTAAAGTAACAAAATATGTGCAAAAGAGGTAGAAAAACGTGTGGAAGGACATAAGATTCGAGTTTAGAACCGAAAAACTCGTGTCGATTAAACGAAAAGTCTGTGTGGAAGAACGGGAAGAAACGAGTTGAGGAACAAAATATTTTTTAAAATAAGAAAATATGTGCAAAAGAGATAGAAAAACGTGTGGGTGACATTAAGACTCGAGTTTAGAACCGAAAAACTCGTGTCGATTAAACAAAAAATCTGTGTGGAAGAACGGGAAGAAACGAGTTGAGAAACAAAACATGTTTTAAAGTAATAAAATATGTGCAAAAGGGGTAGAAAAACGTGTGGAAGCAAATAAGATTCGAGTTTAGAACCGAAAAACTCGTGTCGATTAAACGAAAAATCTGTGTGGAAGAACGGAAAGAAACGAGTTGAGAGACAAAACATTTTTTAAAGTAACAAAATATGTGCAAAAGAGGTAGAAACACGTGTGGAAGGAAATAAGATTCGAGTTTGGAACCGAAAAACTCGTGCCGATTAAATGAAAAGTCTGTGTGGAAGAACGGGAAGAAACGAGTTGAGAAACAAAATATGTTTTAAAGTAACAAAATATGTGCAAAAGGGGTAGAAACACGTGTGGAAGGACATAAGATTCGAGTTTAGAACCGAAAATTTCGTGTCGATTAAACGAAAAATCTGTGTGGAAGAACGGGAAGAAACGAGTTGAGAGACAAAATATGTTTAAAATAACAAAATATGTGCAAAAGAGGTAGAAAAACGTGTGGAAGGAAAAAAGATTCGAGTTTAGAACCGAAAAACTCGTGCCGATTAAACGAAAAGTCTGTGTGGAAGAACGGGAAGAAACGAATTGAGGAACAAAATATGTTTTAAAGTAACAAAATACGGTCGAATGGGGTAGAAAAACATGTGGAAGGACATAAGATTCGAGTTTAGAACCGAAAAACTCGTGCCGATTAAATGAAAAGTCTGTGTGGAAGAACGGGAAGAAACGAGTTGAGAAACAAAATATGTTTTAAAGTAACAAAATATGTGCAAAAGGGGTAAAAACACGTGTGGAAGGACATAAGATTCGAGTTTAGAACCGAAAAACTCGTGTCGATTAAACGAAAAGTCTGTGTGGAAGAACGGGAAGAAACGAGTTGAGGAACAAAATATTTTTTAAAGTAACAAAATATGTGCAAAAGAGGTAGAAAAACGTGTGGAAGCAAATAAGATTCGAGTTTAGAACCGAAAAACTCGTGTCGATTAAACGAAAAGTCTGTGTGGAAGAACGGGAAGAAACGAGTTGAGAAACAAAACATGTTTTAAAGTAATAAAATATGTGCAAAAGGGGTAGAAAAACGTGTGGAAGGAAATAAGATTCGAGTTTAGAACCGAAAAACTCGTGCCGATTAAACGAAAAGTCTGTGTGGAAGAACGGGAAGAAACGTGCTGAGAAACAAAATATGTTTTAAAGTAATAAAATATGTACGAATTGGGTAGGAAAACGTGTGGAAGGACATAAGATTCGAGTTTAGAACCGAAAAACTCGTGTCGATTAAACGAAAAATCTGTGTGGAAGAACGGAAAGAAACGAGTTGAGAGACAAAATATGTTTTAAAATAACAAAATATGTGCAAAACGGGTAGAAAAACGTGTGGATGGAAATAAGACTCGAGTTTAGAACCGAAAATCTCGTGCCGATTAAACGAGAAGTCTATGTGGAAGAACGGAAAGAAACGAGTTGAGAGACAAAATATGTTTTAAAATAACAAAATATGTGCAAAAGGGGTAGAAAAACGTGTGGAAGGAAATAAGATTCGAGTTTAGAACCGAAAAATTCATGTCGATTAAACGAAAAGTCTGTGTGGAAGAACGGGAAGAAACGAATTGAGAAACAAAACATGTTTCAAAGTAACAAAATATGTACGAATTGGGTAGAAAAACGTGTGGAAGAACATAAGATTCGAGTCTGTGATCAAAAAAACTCGTTCCGGTCGAACGACAAATCTTCGTGGAAGATCTGGAAGACACGGAATTGAGATACGAGCACGTGTGGTTGAACAACGACCGAAATGCAAACCGTGTTGACGATCGACCGACACTCATTTCAAATCGAATTCCAACCGTCGCGGCCGCAACGATCGATTTTTTGTGGAAGAACGAATTGCAACGTCGCAACGAACGTGCCAAACAACTCGACCGACGCTAATGCTCGTACGGTCTCGTTGCAATTTGGCACTTGTGCCAAATTGCAACGAGACCGTACGGATTACCCTCTTCCACCCTCGGCCCTCTTCCACTGTCCGCGTATCTATCGCAATAATTCCATCTTAACGACCGTTGGCACTCGTCCTTTCGCTTGGCACGCCGCAGGCGGTACCCGTAAACATTTATAAACGACATTACACGGATATCTGCTGTTGGTAATGGCGGATCGTGGACGTTTACATAGAGAGACAAGAAGCAGGCGTTGCAAATTACCGAAATGTGCAAAAACAATTAAACAAATGAACAAATAAACAAATAAACAAATGAACAAATGAACAAAAAACAAACGTCTAAAACTACTCGATCCGCTGACGTTTTAAGCGTGGATCGAGGGAAAAAAACTTCCCCCCTCGGCCGATCCGTCAACCCGACTCGAATCACATGTCATAAAATCCAATCAGAGTTGAAGACGTCGTCTCGTCGTTCCGTAACGTCGCTAAGAAAATTGGAAACGATAAAGTTTATGTTTCGAGATGAGAATGTCGCTCGGCGAGTCGTTCTTTTTATATTCCTTGTTATGTGTTTCTCTTTCTTTTTTAATACGCCCGTTTATGGACGCTCTTACAATTTTTTTATGGGATTATTAAACTGTCTACAATAAACAAGCAATCAATTATACCAACTCGAATCCGTTTCGGTGCGTCGACGTACGTTTTTCTGTACTTACGCGCGGTTTGTTAACGCAACTCGTGCGGTCGATTCTTCCACACAGAGGTTTCGGATGAGCGACATGAGGTTTTTGATCACAAACTCGTTTTATTATCTCGATACGTGTTTCTTTCGATTCTTCCATGCAGAAATTACGGTATATCGAAAGTTTGTTGGTACTAAACCGGAATCTTCTGTTCTTCCACACTTCGGTTCCATCGATACAAGTTCTTTGTTCTTCTACATGTTTTGTTATCACAACCAAGTTTTCCATTCTTACACATATTTTCTAAACACGATTCACGATTTTCATTCTTCCACAGTTTTGTTCCATCGACACACGTTTTTTGTTCTTCCACGCGTTTTGCTACATCAACCATGTTTTTAATTCTTATACATATTTTCTAAACACGATTCGTGATTTTTATTCCAGACGTTTTTCAATTTCAACCATGTTTTCCATTCTTACACATATTTTCTGAACACGATTCGCGATTTACATTCTTCCACACTTTTGTTTTATCAACACACGTTCTTTATTCTTCCAGACGTTTTGCTACCTCAACAATGTTTTCCATTCTTACAAATATTTTCTAATCACGATTCACGATTTTCATTCTTCCACACTTTTATTCCATCGACACACGTTTTGCTACCTCAACTATGTTTTTCATTCTTACACATATTTTCTGAACACGATTCGCGATTTTCATTCTTCCACACTTCTGTTCCATCGACACACGTTCTTTGTTCTTCCACACGTTTTTCAACCACAATTATATTTTCCATTCTTACACATATTTTCTAAACACGATTCACAATTTTCATTCTTCCACACGTTTTTCAACCTCAACCATGTTTTCCATTCTTACACATATTTTCTAAACACGATTAGCGATTTTCATTCTTCCACACTTCTGTTCCATCGACACACGTTCTTTGTTCTTCCACACGTTTTGCAACCACAACTATATTTTCCATTCTTACACATATTTTCAAACACACGATTTTCATTCTTCCACACTTTTTTCCATCGACACATTCTTCCACACGTTTTTCAACCTCAACCATATTTTCCATTCTTACACATATTTTCTAAACACGATTAGCGATTTTCATTCTTCCACACTTCTGTTCCATTGACACACGTTCTTTGTTCTTCCACACGTTTTGCAACCACAACTATATTTTCCATTCTTACACATATTTTCTGAACACGATTCACAATTTTTATTCTTCCACACGTTTTGCTACCACAACCATATTTTCCATTCTTACACATATTTTCTGAACACGATTAGCGATTTTCATTCTTCCACACTTCTGTTCCATCGACACACGTTCTTTGTTCTTCCACACGTTTTTCAACCACAACCATGTTTTCCATTCTTACACATATTTTCTAAACACATTCACGATTTTCATTCTTCCACACGTTTTGCTACCTCAACTACGTTTTCCATTCTTACACAATATTCTGAACGCGATTCGCGATTTTCAAACTTCCACATTTTTGTTCCATCGACACACGTTTTTTTTTCTTCCAGACGTTTTTCAACCACAACCATGTTTTCCATTCTTACACATATTTTCTAAACACGATTCACAATTTTTATTCTTCCACACGTTGTGCTACCTCAACCATGTTTTCCATTCTTACACATATTTTCTGAACACAATTCACGATTTTCATTCTTCCACACTTCTGTTCCATCAACACACTTTCTTTGTTCTTCCACACGTTTTTGAACCTCAACCATATTTTCCATTCTTACACAAATTTTCTAAACGCGATTCACGATTTTCATTCTTCCACACGTTTTGCTATCTCAACCATGTTTTCCATTCTTACACATATTTTCTAAACACGATTCGTGATTTTCATTCTTCCACACTTTTGTACCATCGACACATGTTTTTTGTTCTTCCACACGTTTTGCAACCACAACCATGTTTTCCATTCTTACACAATTTTTCTAAACGCGATTCACGATTTCATTCTTCCACAATTCTGTTCCATCGACACACGTTTTTTCCATTCTTCCACAATTTCAGAACGATTTGCGATTTTCACAACCATGTTTTCCATCGACACACATTTTTCAACCACAACCATGTTTTCCATTCTTACACATATTTTCTAAACACATTCGCGATTTTCATTCTTCCACACGTTTTTCAACCTCAACCATGTTTTCCATTCTTACACATATTTTCTGAACACGATTCGTGATTTTTATTCTTCCACACTTTTGTACCATCGACACACGTTTTTTGTTCTTCCAGACGTTTTGAAAATCAACCATGTTTTTCATTCTTACACATATTTTCTAAACACGATTCGTGATTTTCATTTTTCCACACATTTTTCAACCTCAACCACGTTTTCCATTCTTACACAATATTCTGAACGCGATTCGCGATTTTCAAACTTCTATACTTTTGTTCCATCGACACACTTTTTTGTACTTCCAGACGTTTTGCTATCACAACCATGTTTTCCATTCTTACACAATTTTTCTAAACGCGATTCACGATTTCATTCTTCCACACTTCTGTTCCATCGACACACGTTTTGCTATTTCAACCATGATTACACACGATTTCATTCTTCCACAATTCTGTTCCATCGACACACGTTTTTTGTTCTTCCAAATGTTTTGCTACCACAACCATATTTTCCATTCTTACACAATTTTTCTAAATACGATTCACGATTTTCATTCTTCCACACGTTTTTCAACCTCAACCATATTTTCCATTCTTACACATATTTTCTAAACAAGATTCACGATTTTCATTCTTCCACACGTTTTGCAACCACAACCATATTTTCCATTCTTACACATATTTTCAAAACACGATTCACGATTTTCATTCTTCCACACGTTTTTCAACCTCACCCATATTTTCCATTCTTACACATATTTTCTAAACAAGATTCACGATTTTCATCCTTCCACACGTTTTTCAACCTCACCCACATTTTCCATTCTTACACATATTTTCTAAACACGATTCGCGATTTTCATTCTTCCACACGGCCTTTTTATTCCCTGAACATGACTTCTCCATCCTTCCACACCGACATATAGTTTTCTTTTCTTCCTCACAGCACGTCTTTTCTTCTCCTTCTAACCATATGGAATTCCATTGACACAAACAACAACAAAAAAACAAAACAGAATCTATTTGTGGAACTCCTGTACAACGATTCAGATAATTCGACGCCGTTCGTACATCCGTGGTCGTAAAAAGACCGTTTTTTTTCCTTGTCGATCCGTCGGTTTCGTGAATTACTCTTAACCCACCCACGGTGATCGATGGCCGGATGCAGATCCCGGACCATCACTGGAAATAAAAGATAATGTGATTACACGCGTGTGGAAGATCAGATCCGGGCCGTTATTCGGCCGACGGTCATTCAGAAAATCGTGTTATCGATCGAAACTCTTCGCTGATTACCTCCAAAGAGCTCGGTCGAAGCGCATTTCAAGAAAATCGCGCCGAGCGTCGATCTTTTTTCCACCCGCGCATAAAAAATATATAAAACATAACGGCGGACACTTGTAATCGGGTTTGTTTCGGCTCGCGTGTGTGCGTTTCGAGCGAAAATGGAATCCGCGCGCGCGCGACGTCGCATCATCCCTCTCGAAATAAAATTAGACTATTATGTCGTCTGGCTAGGGGCGTTACGACCAGATAAAATCATCACAGTGTGAAATTTTATTTGTCTACAAAGTTTCAGGCATAGAGCGGCACGACGGGACGCGACGCGAAGAACGGGGACACTCGGGAGTTACGTGTGTGTGAGAGAGAGAGAGAGAGAGAGAGTCGTGACCCGACACCCTCCTCCGCCCTTAAACAAACGTACAAACACGTGTATGTTTTTTTGGGGGGGAGGGGGAGTGGGGAATGATTGTGAAAATGGAAAGATTCGACCGGTTTAATTCGAGTATTAAGTCTCATTACGGGCCTGTTTTTTTTTCGATATAAACGTTTGAAAATTGGAATAGGGACGTCCAATTGGTCCTATTTTGATTTTCCGGTATCGGTTTTGGTGCAAAATGGGACAATCTTTCGAAATTGTTAGAAAAATTAACAAGCAATTTTGATAATACCAATTTTGAAGTCCTAGTACGGCCCTATTTTTCCTTACAGACGTTTGAAATTCGGAACAGATACTTCAAATTGGTCCTATTTTAATCTCCTAATATCAATTTTGGTTCAAAATGGGACAATTTTTCGAAATCGTTGGAAAAACTAACGACCAGTTTTGTTAATACGAATTTTGAAGTCCTAGTACGGCCCTGGTTTTTATTACAGACGTTTGAAATTTGGAACAGGTACATCAAATTGGTCCTATTTTAATCTCCTAATATCAAATTTGGTTTAAAATGGGACAATTTTTCGAAATCGTTGGAAATACTAACGACCAGTTTTGTTGATACGAATTTTGAAATCCTAGTACGGCCCTATTCTTCCTTACAGACGTGTGAAATTTGGAACAGGTACATCAAATTGGTCCTATTTTAATCTCCTAATATCAAATTTGGTTCAAAATGGGACAATTTTTCGAAATCGTTGGAAATACTAACGACCAGTTTTGTTAATACGAATTTTGAAGTCCTAGTACGGCCCTATTTTTGCTTACAGACGTTTGAAATTCGGAACAGGTACATAAAATTGGTCCTATTTTAATCTCCTAATATCAAATTTGGTTTAAAATGGGACAATCTTTCGAAATCGTTGGAAAAACTAACAACCAGTTTTGATAATACAAGTTTTGAAGTCCTAGTACGGTCCTAGTTTTCATTACAGACGTTTGAAATTCGGTATAAGTATGTAAAATTGTCCCTATTTTAATCTCCTACTTTGTTTTTGTTATAAAAAATTATATCCTTGCCCAGGAATGGTTCAAAACGTGGAATTAAGTTTAATGCTTTGGCCTGTCTTTCTTCCAAATTGATTAAAAATCCTAGTACGGTCCTAGTTTTCATTACAGACGTTTGAAATTCGGTATAAGTATGTAAAATTGTCCCTATTTTAATCTCCTACTTCGTTTTTGGTAAAAAAATTATATCCTTGCCCAGGAATGGTTCAAAACGTGGAATTAAGTTTAGTGCTTTGACCTGTCTTTTCTCCAAATTGATTCAAAATCCTATTACGACCCTGATTTTAATTACAGACGTTCGAAATTCGATATAAGTATGTAAAACTGTCCCTATTTTAATCTCCTACTTCGTTTTTGGTAAAAAACCGCCCGACCCCCATGTTTATTATATCCTTGCCCAAGAATGGTTCAAAACGTGGAATTAAGTTCAGTGCTTTGGCCTGTCTTTCCTCCAGATTGATTAAAAATCCTAGTACGGTCCTAGTTTTCATTACAGACGTTTGAAATTCGATATAAGTATGTAAAACTGTCCCTATTTTAATCTCCTACTTCGTTTTTGGTAAAAAAATTATATCCTTGCCCAAGAATGGTTCAAAACGTGGAATTAAGTTCAGTGCTTTGGCCTGTCTTTCCTCCAGATTGATTAAAAATCCTAGTACGGTCCTAGTTTTCATTACAGACGTTTGAAATTCGATATAAGTATGTAAAACTGTCCCTATTTTAATCTCCTACTTCGTTTTTGGTAAAAAAATTATATCCTTGCCCAGGAATGGTTCAAAACGTGGAATTAAGTTCAGTGCTTTGGCCTGTCTTTCCTCCAGATTGATTAAAAATCCTAGTACGGTCCTAGTTTTCATTTTACAGACGTTTTGAAATTCGATATAAGTATGTACAAACTGTCCCATATTTTAATCTCCTACTCGGCCATCTTGTTTGGTACGTAAAAATTATATCCTTGCCCAGGAATGGTTCAAAACGTGGAATTAAGTTCAGTGCCATTTGGCCATTTTTCCTCCAGATCTTGTTCAAAAATCCTATACGGTCGGCCTAGTTTTCATTACAGACGTTTGAAATTCGATATACGTAAACATTTAAACTGTCGGCCTATTTTAATCAGTACGTAAACATTTATACTGTTACTGTCGGCCATCTTGTTTTTGGTAAAAATTATATACTTGCCCAGGAATGGTTCAAAACGTAAAATTAAGTTCAGTGTAAACATTTATTTGGCCATCTTCCTCCAATTACGTAAACATTTATACTGTCGGCCAGTTTTCATTACAGACGTTTGAAATTCGATATAAGTATCTTGTTCAGTACGTAAAACTATCGGCCTATTTTAATCTCCTACTGTCGTTTTTGGTAAAAATTATATCCTGTGCCCATCTGGTTCAAAACGTGGAATTAAGTTCAGTGCTTTGGCCTGTCTTTCCTCCAGATCGATTAAAAATCCTAGTACGGTCCTAGTTTTCATTACAGACGTTTGAAATTCGATATAAGTATGTAAAATTGTCCCTATTTTAATCTCCTACTAGTTTTTGTTATAAAAAATTATATCCTTGCCCAGGAATGGTTCAAAACGTGGAATTAAGTTCAATGCTTTGGCCTGTATTTCCTCCAGATCGATTAAAAATCCTAGTACGGTCCTAGTTTTCATTACAGACGTTTGAAATTCGATATAAGTATGTAAAATTGTCGGCCATCTTGTTCAATACGTACTAGTTTTTGTTATAAAAAATTATATCCTTGCCCAGGAATGGTTCAAAACGTGGAATTAAGTTCAATGCTTTGGCCTGTATTTCCTCCAGATCGATTAAAAATTCTAGTACGGTCCTAGTTTTCATTACAGATGTTTGAAATTCGATATAAGCATGTAAAATTGTCCCTATTTTAATCTCCTACTAGTTTTTGGCAAAAAAATTATATCCTTGCCCAGGAGTGGTTCAAAACGTGGAATTAAGTTTAGTGCTTTGACCTGTCTTTTCTCCAAATTGATTCAAAATCCTATTACGACCCTGATTTTAATTACAGACGTTCGAAATTCGGAACACTTGTACAGAATCGTTCATTTTTCGAGTCAGTCCCGTTAAGTCGAGTCCAGACGGACGTCCATCTTGTTCATCGATCGTAAACATTTATACTGTCGCCATCTTGTTCAATACGTAAACCTCGGTCTTGACCCCCATGTTTATTTTTTCGTGTTTCGGGGGAGAACGAACGAACGCTGGATCGAGCACCGTACCGGATCGTTTCCTTTTCACGGTACTGTCGTCCCGCTCGTCCGATATATTAATTAGCGCGCCGTTGACAA
Source organism: Neoneuromus ignobilis (assembly GCA_029203775.1). NCBI lineage: Eukaryota > Metazoa > Arthropoda > Insecta > Megaloptera > Corydalidae > Neoneuromus > Neoneuromus ignobilis. The sequence goes on along the minus strand of CP092098.1, from coordinate 6,277,755 downwards.
ATGGCCGGATAACAGATTGGATAACACAGTTTTCGGCATGTAGCGGCGAGTATCCTAAATCGGCGTCACATTGCCAAGCCCGACCACAACATCATACGTGCGACGATCGATATCTTCTCGTGGAAAAATCCGACGAGGTCGGGTTTCGATCGGCGATGTTCCAGATCGCTCCTGAAACGAACAAAATAATTAAGTCCTTACGAGTGGCCCGAAATGGGAAATTCGATTGATTTCAATACTAATTTCTAGCGCGGTTCAAGAAACATTTATACTGTCGGCCATCTTGTTCAGTACGTAAACATTTATACTGTCGGCCATCTTGTTCAATACGTAAACATTTATACTGTCGGCCATCTTGTTCAGTACGTAAACATTTATACTGTCGGCCATCTTGTTCAGTACGTAAACATTTATACTGTCGGCCATCTTGTTCAGTACGTAAACATTTATACTGTCGGCCATCTTGTTCAGTACGTAAACATTTATACTGTCATTAAACATTTATACTGTCGGCCATCTTGTTCAGTACGTAAACATTTATACTGTCGGCCATCTTGTTCAATACGTAAACATTTATACTGTCGGCCATCTTGTTCAGTACGTAAACATTTATACTGTCGGCCATCTTGTTCAGTACGTAAACATTTATACTGTCGGCCATCTTGTTCAATACGTAAACATTTATACTGTCGGCCATCTTGTTCAATATGTAAACATGTTCAATACGTAAACATTCATACTGTCGGCCATCTTGTTCAATACGTAAACATTTATACTGTCGGCCATCTTGTTCAATACGTAAACATTTATACTGTCGGCCATCTTGTTCAATACGTAAACATTTATACTGTCGGCCATCTTGTTCAATACGTAAACATTTATACGTAAACATTTATACTGTCGGCCATCTTGTTCAATACGTAAACATTTATACTGTCGGCCATCTTGTTCAATACGTAAACATTTATACTGTCGGCCATCTTGTTCAATACGTAAACATTTATACTGTCGGCCATCTTGTTCAATACGTAAACATTTATACTGTCGGCCATCTTGTTCAGTACGTAAACATTTATACTGTCGGCCATCTTGTTCAGTACGTAAACATTTATACTGTCGGCCATCTTGTTCAATACGTAAACATTTATACTGTCGGCCATCTTGTTCAATACGTAAACATTTATACTGTCGGCCATCTTGTTCAATACGTAAACATTTATACTGTCGGCCATCTTGTTCAATACGTAAACATTTATACTGTCGGCCATCTTGTTCAGTACGTAAACATTTATACTGTCGGCCATCTTGTTCAGTACGTAAACATTTATACTGTCGGCCATCTTGTTCAGTACGTAAACATTTATACTGTCGGCCATCTTGTTCAGTACGTAAACATTTATACTGTCGGCCATCTTGTTCAGTACGTAAACATTTATACTGTCGGCCATCTTGTTCAATACGTAAACATTTATACTGTCGGCCATCTTGTTCAATACGTAAACATTTATACTGTCGGCCATCTTGTTCAATACGTAAACATTTATACTGTCGGCCATCTTGTTCAGTACGTAAACATTTATACTGTCGGCCATCTTGTTCAATACGTAAACATTTATACTGTCGGCCATCTTGTTCAGTACGTAAACATTTATACTGTCGGCCATCTTGTTCAATACGTAAACATTTATACTGTCGGCCATCTTGTTCAATACGTAAACATTTATACTGTCGGCCATCTTGTTCAATACGTAAACATTTATACTGTCGGCCATCTTGTTCAGTACGTAAACATTTATACTGTCGGCCATCTTGTTCAATACGTAAACATTTATACTGTCGGCCATCTTGTTCAATACGTAAACATTTATACTGTCGGCCATCTTGTTCAATACGTAAACATTTATACTGTCGGCCATCTTGTTCAGTACGTAAACATTTATACTGTCGGCCATCTTGTTCAGTACGTAAACATTTATACTGTCGGCCATCTTGTTCAATACGTAAACATTTATACTGTCGGCCATCTTGTTCAATACGTAAACATTTATACTGTCGGCCATCTTGTTCAATACGTAAACATTTATACTGTCGGCCATCTTGTTCAATACGTAAACATTTATACTGTCGGCCATCTTGTTCAATACGTAAACATTTATACTGTCGGCCATCTTGTTCAATACGTAAACATTTATACTGTCGGCCATCTTGTTCAATACGTAAACATTTATACTGTCGGCCATCTTGTTCAATACGTAAACATTTATACTGTCGGCCATCTTGTTCAATACGTAAACATTTATACTGTCGGCCATCTTGTTCAATACGTAAACATTTATACTGTCGGCCATCTTGTTCAATACGTAAACATTTATACTGTCGGCCATTTTGTTCAATATGTAAACATTTATATATATATATATATATATATTTAATGTGTGTGTGTGTGTGTGTAACGTGCCACTCCATTAAATCCGAATCGTTCTCTATTTGCATTTCGAAAACGTACAGTGGATAATTTTTTTCATAAACGTCACATCTCGCTCGCGCGCAAACATTTCATTCCTGTGTTTGTTTAACATTTTGCATGGATCATATGGAAATGTAAATAAATATCAATTATTTATTTTTCAATTTATTCCTGTTTTCGTTACACACACACGCACACACAAACACACATATAAAAACATATCGGCTTGACATGAGACGAAGCGGCCATTTTGAATTTCACATTATACGTGCAAGATGGACGAAATCGGTTCCGATATTCGATTTTGATTTCTCGTTCGTGCGACGTGGATGTAAAGCGCGAATTTGCGATATTGAAAACTTCTGTAGTACGATTGATGCCGGTTTCAATCCCGTAAACAGAATTTGTCTAGCTGTAATAGTTGGTTAGTTATCTTGTAAAGACTGGACGTGTGCTGAAACTATGAAGCGATTTTTAGTGATTTTTTCAAGGTCGCGCCGAACATTTTCCAGAAATGAGTAGGATGGTCTTTGGTAGTAAATTTTATTCCTTTTCGAATAACGTAAACCGAATTTTTCTATCTCTCTTAGTTTCATTGTCTGTAAAATCTCTATATCGGAAAAATATTTAATTTTTTGAAAAAAATCCACAGTCGTACGAAATAATTTTGAAAAATTATCAAAAAAACTGTTTCTTGTAGTAAATTTAACGTCCTTTTGAATCACGTAAACGAAAATTTTCTATCTCTCTTATTTTTTTCATAATTTGTGAAAAAGTCCGTGTCTAGACGAACATCTGTATTGGAAAAATATTTAATTTCTTTAAAAAAAATCCATAGTTGTACGAAATCATTTTTAGAAATTATCAAAACTGTATCTATTAGTAAATTTAATGCCCTTTCGAAAAACGTAAACCGAATTATTCTATCTTTATTGGTTTTTTAGTAATTTGTGAAAAAGTCCTTGTCTGTAAAATCTCTAATATCGAAAAATATTGAATTTTTTGAAAAATATCCACAGTCCTAAGAAATCATTTTAAGAAATTATAAAAAAAACTGTTTCTTGTAGTAAATTTAACGCCCTTTCGAAGGGCGTAAACCAAAATTTTCTATCTCTCTTGGTTTTTTCGTAATTTGTTAAAAAGTCCTTGTCTGTAAAATCTCTAATATTGAAAAAATATTTAATTTTTTGAAAAAAATCCACAGTCGTACGAAATCATTTTGAGAAATTAAAAAAAAGTGTTTCTTGTAGTAAATTTAACGCCCTTATGAAAGACGTAAACCAAATTTTTCTATCTCTCTTAGTTTTTTCATAATTTGTCAAAAAGTCAGCGCATAGACAATCACCTGTAGTGAAAAAAAATAATTTTTTGAAAAAAATCCACAGTCCTAAGAAATCATTTCGAGAAATTATAAAAAAAACTGTTTCTTGTAGTAAATTTAACGCCCTTTCGAAAAGCGTAAACCGGATTTTTCTATCTCTCTTGTTTTTTTGTAATTTGTTCAAAAGTCTTTGTCCAAAATTTCTAGTCTTGAAAAAATATTTCATTTTTTTGAAAAAAATCCACAGTCGTACGAAATCATTTCGAGAAATTATCAAAACTGTTTCTTGTATTAAATTAACCGCCCTTTCGTACAACACAAACAGAATTTATCTATCTCCCTTATTTTTTCCATAATTCGTCAAAAAGTTCTTACCTGAATTGTTAAAAAATCGACAATTTCGTAAATATTCCACGGCCGTACGAAATTATTTTCTAAAAACACTAAAAAACACCGAATCCAGTTATAAATTTTCTCCTCTTTCGAACAACGCCGCCCGGAATTATCTATCTCTGCTAGTTTTCTTGCACTCTTGAACAAATATCGACCGTACGTTATGTCGATTTGAAAACTTGCCAAAACGGCATCAATCGTTTTCAAAAAACGAACCGTATTTTTTCTGACACTAAATTTTACACTCTTTCGAATAACGTCGATCGAAAATTCGTATCTGTGATATTTTTTCTATTATTCAATAAAAATAGATTTGATCTGTATGGCGTAAATCCGGTTGCATATCCACATTTAGGCGTATTCGATAATTTTTCGTATGGATTTTTTGATCAACTTTAATTAATCAATTCCGTATGGAAATTGTAATCGTTTAATTGAAATTTACAGGAAAATCAATGCCCTTTTCGATGCAATAAACCGAAATGTTCTACCTGTAATACTTTTTTAATTATCTTGCAAAAACTAGACACATGCATTAAAATCTGATTGAATTTTTCTGTATGATGTAAGTTTGGTTGCATATCCACATCTAGGCATAATCGATAATTTTTCGTGTGGAATTTTTTGATCAACTTTAATTAATCAATTTCGTATGGAAATTACAATCGTTTAATTGAAATTTACAGGAAAATCAATGCTCTTTTCGATACGATAAACCGAAACGTTCCATCTGTAATACTTTTTTAATTATCGTGTAAAAACTAGACACGTGCATCAAAATCTATATTAAAATCTGGTTGAATTTTTCAGTATGATGTACATTTGGTTGCATATCCACATCTAGACGTATTCGATAATTTTTCGTGTAGATTTTTTTGATCAACTTTAATTAATCAATTCCGTATGGAAATTCTAATCGTTTAATTGAAATTTACAGGAAAATCAATGCCCTTTCCGATACGATAAACCGAAACGTTCCATCTGGAATACTTTTTTAATTATCTTGCAAAAACTGGACACGTGCATTAAAATCCATGTTAAAATCTGGTTGTATTTTTCAGTACGGTGTAAGTTCGGTTGCATATCCACATCTAGGCGTATTCGATAATTTTTCGTGTGGATTTTTTTGATCAACTTTAATTAATCAATTCCGTATGGAAATTCTAATCGTTTAATTGTAATTTACAGGAAAATCAATGCCCTTTTCGATACGATAAACCGAAATGTTCTACCTGTAGTACTTTTTTAATTATCTTGCAAAAACTAGACATATGCATTAAAATCTGATTGAATTTTTCTGTATGATGTATGTTTGGTTGCATATCCACATCTAGGCGAATTCGATAATTTTTCGTGTGGAATTTTTTGATCAACTTTAATTAATCAATTCCGTATGTAAATTACAATCGTTTAATTGAAATTTACAGGAAAATCAATGCTCTTTTCGATACGACAAACCGAAACGTTCCATCTCGAATAATTTTCTCTTAATCTGTCCAAATTGCCAAAAGTATTCGAATACCGAACGTCGTTAATTGTAATGATGTTTTTTTTATTTTTCTTCTCCAATCACACAATTTCGAAAACGAGTGTCGATCGTTCGAAAACGCGAATCAGCAATCGAAAACAAATACGGATCTGTCGTCTCTCTCGCGCGCGTCCGCGTCTCTCTCGTCCGCACGCGAACGGCCGTACATACAATCGTACATATGTTTATATTTATGTGCGTGCGTCGCGATCGAGATACATATGCTCGTTTGACGCCGTTGCCACGGTAACGGCGTCGTCGTCGTCTTCGATTCGTTACACCGCCATCCGTCGACGCTCACGCGTTTATTGTTTTTGTCGAGAAATTAACGACGGGCGTCGATGGGCGACCGAAAATCGGACGGATGTCACGACGACGACGAGAGAGAGAGAGAGAGAACGAACAGTCGCATCGATTTTTCGAAACGGCACGAAATCCTCGGGATTTAATAGCGCCGTCACGGCCATAAAAACATCCGATCGGACCGCAAGCACCTGGTAATAAAATCGTCCGGATCTCGCGAATAAATTATATACCGATCCGATGATAATGTCGTGCGGCGTTAAACGGACCGTCGTTCCGATTAAAAATCGAAACGGACACTTAATTAGAGAGCGGCGGTTGATTGAAAAACGCGAGAGCGATTTACGAGCAATGGCGGATGGCCGTTCGACGATCGAAAGAAGCGAATGGGTTATGGCCGATCGGAGGTACGACATTCCGGGTCGTGTCGTTCGAAAGATGTGAGAATTTTATATGAGGAGCGATTCGGGTCGTCCACTTGACAGATAATCGGTACAACAGTTGCTCGTCTAGAGAAATTCAACCAGATTTTAACATAGATTTTAATGCACGTGTCCAGTTTTTACAAGATAATTAAAAAAGTATTACAGATGGAACGTTTCGGTTTATCGCATCGAAAAGAGCATTGATTTTCCTGTAAATTTCAATTAAACGATTGTAATTTCCATACGGAATTGATTAATTAAAATTGATCAAAAAAATCCACACGAAAAATTATCGAACACGCCTAGATGTGGATATGCAACCAAATGTACACCGTACTGAAAAATTCAATCAGATTTTAACATAGATTTTAATGCACGTGTCCAGTTTTTACAAGATAATTAAAAAAGTATTATAGGTGGAACGTTTCGGTTTGTCGCATCGAAAAGAGCATTGATTTTCCTGTAAATTTCAATTAAACGATTGTAATTTCCATACGGAATTGATTAATTAAAGTTGATCGAAAAAATCCACACGAAAAATTATCGAATACGCCTAGATGTGGATATGCAACCAAATGTACACCGTACTGAAAAATTCAACCAGATTTAACATAGATTTTAATGCACGTGTCCAGTTTTTACAAGATAATTAAAAAAGTATTAGAGATGGAACGTTTCGGTTTATCGCATCGGAAAAGGCATTGATTTTCCTGTAAATTTCAATTAAACGATTAGAATTTCCATACGGAATTGATTAATTAAAATTGATCAAAAAAATCCACACGAAAAATTATCGAACACACCTAGATGTGGATATGCAACCGAACTTACACCGTACTGAAAAATACAACCAGATTTTAACATAGATTTTAATGCACGTGTCCAGTTTTTACAAGATAATTAAAAAAGTATTACAGATGGAACGTTTTGGTTTATCGTATCGAAAAGAGCATTGATTTTCCTGTAAATTTCAATTAAACGATTGTAATTTCCTTACGGAATCAATTAATTAAAGTTGATCAAAAAAATCCACACGAAAAATTATCGAATACGCCTAGATGTGGATATGCAACCAAACTTACGCAGTACTGAAAAATTCAACCAGATTTTAACATGGATTTTAATGCACGTGTCCAGTTTTTACAAGATAATTAAAAAAGTATTACAGATGGAACGTTTCGGTTTATCGCATCGAAAAGAGCATTGATTTTCCTGTAAATTTCAATTAAATTATTACAATTTCCATACGGAATTGATTAATTAAAATTGATCAAAAAAATCCACACGAAAAATTATCGAACACGCCTAGATGTGGATATGCAACCGGATTTACGCCATACAGATCAAATCTATTTTTATTGAATAATAGAAAAAATATCACAGATACGAATTTTCGATTAACGTTATTCGAAAGAGTGTAAAATTTAGTGTCAGAAAAAATACGGTTCGTTTTTTGAAAACGATTGATGCCGTTTTGGCAAGTTTTCAAATCGACATAACGTACGGTCGATATTTGTTCAAGAGTGCACGAAAACCAGCAGAGATAGATAATTCCGGGCGGCGGTGTTCGAAAGAGGAGAAAATTTATAACTGGATTCGGTGTTTTTTAGTTTTTTTAGAAAATAATTTCGTACGGCCGTGGAATGTTTACGAAATTGTCGATTTTTTAACAATTCAGGTAAGAACTTTTTGACGAATTATGGAAAAAATAAGAGAGATAGATAAATTCTGTTTGTGTTGTACGAAAGGGCATTAAATTTATTACAAGAAACAGTTTTGATAATTTCTCGAAATGATTTCGTACGACTGTGGATTTTTTTCCAAAAAAATGAAATATTTCTTCAAGACTAGAAATTTTGGACAAAGACTTTTGAACAAATTACGAAAAAACAAGAGCGATAGAAAAATATGGTTTACGCTTTTCGAAAGGGCGTTAAATTTACTACAAGAAACAGTTTTTTTTATAATTTCTCGAAATGATTTCTTAGGACTGTGGATTTTTTTCAAAAAAATATTTTTTTTTACTACAAGTGATTGTCTATGCACTGACTTTTTGACAAATCATAAAAAAACTAAGAGAGATAGAAAATTTTGGTTTACGTTATTCGAAAGGCCATTAAATTTACTACAAGAAATAGTTTTTTTTATAATTTTTCGAAATGATTTCTTAGGACTGTGGATTTTTTTCAAAATAAATATTTTTTCAATATTACAGATTTTAGACAAGGATTTTTTGACAAATTACAAAAACAACAAGTGAGATAGAAAAATTCGGTTTACGCCTTTCGAAACGCCATTAAATTTACTACTAGTCAGTTTTGATAATTTCTCGAAATGAGTTCGTACAACTGTGGATTTTTTTCAAAAAAAATAAATATTTTTCAATACAAGTGATTTTACTGATAAGGACTTTTTGACAAATTACGAAAAAACAAGAAAGATAAAAAATTCGGTTTACTCCTTTCGAAAGGGCGTTAAATTTACTACAAGGAACATTTTTTTTATAATTTCTAAAAATGATTTCTTAGGACTGTGGATTTTTTTCAAAATAAATATTTTTCCAATATTAGAGATTTTAGACCAAGGACTTTTTGACAAATTACAAACAAACCAATAGAGATAAAAAAATTGGGTTTACGTCTTTCAAAAGGGCGTTAAATTTACTACAAGAAACAGTTTTTTTTATAATTTCTCAAAATGATTTCTTAGGACTGTGGATTTTTTTCAAAAAATTAAATATTTTTCAATACAAATGATTGTCCAGACATGAACTTTTTAACAAATAACGAAAAAACTAAGAGAGATAGAAAAATTCGGTTTACGCCTTTCGAAAGGGCGTTAAATTTACTACAAGAAACAGTTTTTTTATAATTTTTCAAAATGAGTTCTTAGGACTGTGGATTTTTTTTAAAAAATTAAATATTTTTCCAATATAGAGATTTTACAGACAGGGACTTTTTAACAAATTACGAAAAAACAAAGAGAGATAGAAAAATTCGGTTTACGCCTTTCGAAAGGGCGTTAAATTTACTATAAAACAGTTTTTTTTCTAATTTCTCGAAATGATTTCTTAGAACTGTGGATTTTTTTCAAAAAAAAATTAAACATCTTTCCAACATAAAGATTTTACAGACAAGGACTTTTTAACCCTTTAACTGTTTAATTTCGTTTCGAAAAACTTTTTCTGCCTGCTTAATTATTTTCCAGCGAGGACGAGTATACTCGCCATAAACAGAGTAAAATGTTTCTGCCTATAAAAGTAGGCAATTATGATTAAAAATCAAAAGTTGCGTGTTGGTTTTTTAGAAAATATATATTTTTTAGAAAATATACAAGCTATTGTGTATTCAAATAAATAAGGTTGCCAGACTAACGAATATTCTAAAATGTACATTTTTTAAAAGATCTTTATTTGCCCTTTTTCAGTTAAAAAAAATTACAGTCGATTCGTTTAATAATAAAACGAATGCGATTTTTTTTATCTTCACGACGAGTATACTCGACATTATGCGAAAAATTTTCGTTTCGCTCTGACGAGTATACTCGACATAAACAGTTAAAGGGTTAACAAATTACAAAAAAACCAGTAGAGATAGAAAATCCCAATTTGCGTTATTCGAAAGAGGGACAAATTTACTACTCGGTTCTTCCTTAAAACGATCATAGAAATTCCGAAACGGACCAAAAATTAAAAATCGATCGATTGTGCAGTTTTTACAAGAAAATCCGAAAAACTGGTACGGATTGAAAATTCTTACGACCGTCACCTGGAATCAATCCGAATAATCGATCAGTTCTTCAGGGCTGGACTCGGCCGTACCGAGAAACCCCCCCAAAAAAAACACGAAAAAACGTGTTACCGGGCCTTCGATCGATTACCAAACGGCGTGTAGGCGGGACGACGACGACGTCGGATGAGCCTTCACAGGGAAGGAACACTTTCGGCCATATCTCGAATTTATATGATAATACACACGCGGAGAACGTCCCGTCCGGAATGACAATGTCGTTTCGTTTTCGGAATAATAAACGCGTACGTCGGCCAATCCGCACGCGCGCCACTGCCGTGTAAAAAAAAATTTTTCGAAAAAAAAACGATTAAAAGAGAAAAAATAAATAAACGATTCGGCCGGTGCTTATGCAACTAAACATACACGCGGTCGTTATCGATTCGCGAACGGATCGAGTTGTCTCTTTCTATTATACGACTTGTACTATACCTCTATCTCTTTCATGGACCGACTAGATTTTTTCCACCATTTTATTGACGATTTTTGGATTTTCGGATTTTATGATTTTTCTGAAATGTGTTTGAAATTTTTTTCTATATAATTTATTTTTATTTTTTTATAAATATCTTTATTTTTAATTTATATATATATATATATATATTAGGTTGGCAAGTATCTCCATTCCGCTTTTTTTTTTTGTACATAGCCGCGAAATTCAAAAGACCAGAAGGCGGAAGGAAGATATTTGCCAACCTAATATTTATTTATTCGTTATAAAAATAGAAGAAAATATACATTACACGTCGTCGACCATTTTGATTTCGTGCACGCGCGCCACTGCCATGTAAAAAAAATTTTCGTCCCCCCCCCAAAAAAACGATTAAAAGTGAAAAAATAAATAAACGATTCGGCCGGTGCTTATGCAACTAAACATACACGCGGTCGTTATCGATTCGCGAACGGATCGAGTTGTCTCTTTCTATTATACGACTTGTACTATACCTCTATCTCTTTCATAGACTGATTAGATTTTTTTCCACTATTTTGTTGACAATTTTTGGATTTTCGGATTTTATGATTTTTCTGAAATGTGTTTGAAATTTTTTTCTATATAATTTATTTTTATTTTTTTATAAATATCTTTATTTTTAATTTATATATATATATATATTAGGTTGGCAAGTATCTCCCTTCCGCTTTTTTTTTTTTTTTTTTTTTTTTTTTTTTTTTTGTACATAGTTGCGAAATTCAAAAGACCAGAAGGCGGAAGGGAGATATTTGCCAACCTAATATATTTATTTATTCGTTATAAAGATAGAAGAAAATATACATTACACGTCGTCGACCATTTTGATTTCGTGCACGCGCGCCACTGCCGTGTAAAAAAAATTTTCGTCCCCCCAAAAAAACGATTAAAAGTGAAAAAATAAATAAACGATTCGGCCGGTGCTTATGCAACCAAACATACACGCGGTCGTTATCGATTCGCGAACGGATCGAGTCGTCTCTTTCTATTATACGACTTGTACTATACCTCCATCTCTTTCATAGACCGACTAGATTTTTTTCCACCATTTTGTTGACGATTTTTGGATTTTATGATTTTATGATTTTTCTGAAATGTGTTTGAAATTTTTTTCTATATAATTTATTTTTATTTTTTTAATTTTTTATAAATATCTTTATTTTTCATTTGATATATATATATATATATATATTTATTCGGTATAAAGATAGAAGAAAATATACATTACACGTCGTCGACCATTTTGATTCCGTACACACAAAACCGTCGATGTTTGTCGCCAGAGAATATAAATATAATATGAAAATTGTGATATACGTATAGAGAGACACAAAGAGCGGAGTTTTTCATTTTCAGACCGTGTGCGTGTGTTATTTTTCCCACTTTTTAAATATATTACTATTGATGTGTCGATGGAGAGGAGGCAGCCGTACACAAAGAACATTTCTTGCAGACGTTTTCTGTTGCGATATCGAATTCGTATAAATAAATTTATATACGCGCGCATACAAATATCAATATATTTGTGTGTATTATCGACGGTATGGCCTTTTGTTCGATTTGCAAAACGGCGATTCTTCTTAATATTCGATCGGAGCGAATTCCGAGAACGCTATTTTAGATACGGACGTTTTCGAATCGCCATTTCGAATTCTTAAAAACGTTTTTTTCTCTTTTTTTCACGTCGATGAAAATCGAAAAATGTTCAAAATAGACATTTTCCCTCGATACGAACCCGGGAAATGATTAAAGGGCGTTAAATCGACGACTGTACAGGAACGAACGATCGAGATTAATCAAAAAAAATCTCATACGAAAAATAATCCTCTACGCCTAGATATCGATAGGCAACCAAACTCACGCCGAACGCACGTCGTGATTTTATTTTGGCAAAATCGCGCGGATTTTAAGAGAGATACGAAATTCTGGTAAGGATCGTTCGAAAGAGCATGGAATCTAGTACTGGAAAGAGTTTTTCAAGATTCTCCACAAATGGAAATTCGTAAATTTTAAGTGATTTTTCAAATCAGATGATTGTCCAGGCAAGGACTTTTTAACAAATTATGAAAAAACTAAGAGAGATAGAAAATTTCGATTCACGTTATTCGAAAGGGCGTTAAATTTACTACTAGAAACAGTTTTTATAATTTCTCGAAATTATTTTGTACGACTGTGGATTTTTTTTTCCAAAAATTACCTATTTTTCAAATCAGGTGATTGTCCAGGCAAGGACTTTTTAACAAATTATGAAAAAAATAAGAGAGATAGAAAATTTCGGTTCACGTTATCCGAAAGGGCGTTAAATTTACTACCAGAAACAGGTTTTATAATTTCTTTACATGATTTCATACGGCTGTGGATTTTTTTTAAAAAAATTAACTATTTTTCAATACAAATGATTGTCCAGGCACGGATTTTTTAACAAATAATGAAAAAATTAAGAGGGATAGAAAATTTTGGTTTACGTTATCCGAAAGGGCGTTAAATTTACTACCAGAAACAGGTTTTATAATTTCTTTACATGATTTCATACGGCTGTGGATTTTTTTTTAAAAATTAACTATTTTTTCAATATAAATGATTGTCCAGGCACGGATTTTTTAACAAATAATGAAAAAATTAAGAGGGATAGAAAATTTTGGTTTACGTTATCCGAAAGGGCGTTAAATTTACTACTAGAAACAGTTTTTATAATTTTTTTACATGATTTCATACGGGTGTGGATTTTTTTTAAAAAAATTAACTATTTTTTCAATACAAATGATTGTCCAAGCACGGACTTTTTGACAAGTAATGAAAAAATTAAGAGAGATAGAAAATTTCGATTTACGCTGTTATAAAGGGCGTTAAATTTGCTACTAGATACAGTTTTTATAATTTCTCGAAATTATTTTGTACGGCTGTGGATTTTTTTCAAAAAAATTAAATATTTTTCAATACAAGTGATTTTACAGACAAGGACTTTTTGACAAATTCTGAAAAAACTAAGAGAGATAGAAAATTCTAGTTTACGTTATTCGAAAGGGCGTTAAATTTACTACTAGAAACGTTTTTTATAATTTCTTGGAATTATTTCGTACGGCTGTGGTTTTTTTTCTTCCAAAAATTGCCTATTTTTCAAATCAGATGATTGTCCAGGCACGGACTTTTTGACAAATAATTAAAAAAATAAGAGAGATAGAAAGTTTCGGTTTACGCTATTCGAAAGGGCGTTAAATTTACTATTGGAAACAGTTTTTATAATTTCTTGAAATTATTTTGTACGGCTGTGAATTTTTTTTTTCAAAAAATTGATTATTTTTTCAACACAGGTGCTTGTCTATGTCCTGACTTTTTGACAAATTATGACAAAAGTAAGAGAGATAGAAAATTTTTATCTAGACTGTTCAAAAGGGCGTTGAATTTACTACTAGAAACAGTTTTTATAATTTCTTGAAAGAATTTCGTACGGCTGTGGTTTTTTTTCTTCCAAAAATTACCTATTTTTCAAATCAGATGATTGTCCAGGCACGGACTTTTTGACAAATGATTAAAAAAATAAGAGAGATAGAGAATTTTGGTTCACGTTATTCGAAAGGGCGTTAAATTTACTACTAGAAACAGTTTTTATAATTTTTCGAAATTATTTTGTACGGCTGTGATTTTTTTCCAAATTTGACTGTATTTTCAATAAGTGATTTGTTTTGATTTTTGATGCACATACGAACTTTTTGATAAATTACGAAAAAATGAAGAAAGAGAGAAAAAATCGAGATGCGTCGTTCGAAAGGGCGTTAAATTTACTACCAGAAACAGTCTTTATAATTACTCTAAATAATTTCATACGGTTGTGAATTTTTTTCAAAAAAACTGACTATTTTTTCAATACAGGTGATAGTCTATGCACTGACTTTTTGACAAATAATGAAAAAACTAAGAGAGATAGAAAATTTAGGTTTACGTTATTCGAAAGAGCGTTAAATTTACTACTAGAAACAGTTTTTATAATTTCTCGAAATTATTTCGTACGGCTGATTATTTTTTTTTTTTAAAAAAACCTATTTTTTAATACAGATAATTTTTCAATACAGATAATTGTCCAGGCACAAAGTTTTTGACAAATTCTGAAAAAACAAAGAGAGATAGAAAATTCTAGTTTACGTTATTCGAAAGGGCGTTAAATTTACTACCAGAAGCAGTTTTTATAATTTTTCAAAATTATTTCGTACGGCTGTGAATTTTTCTTAAAAAAATTACCTATTTTTCAATACAGGTAATTGTCCAGGCACAAAGTTTTTGACAAATTCTGAAAAAAACAAGCGAGATAGAAAATTCCGGTTGACGCTATTCGAAAGGACGTTAAATTTACTACCAGAAGCAGTTTTTATAATTTTTCAAAATTATTTCGTACGGCTGTGAATTTTTTTTTAAAAAAATACCTATTTTTCAATACAGGTAATTGTCCAGGCACAAAGTTTTTGACAAATTCTGAAAAAACAAAGAGAGATAGAAAATTCCAGTTGACGTTATTCGAAAGGGCGTTAAATTTACTACCAGAAGCAGTTTTTATAATTTTTCAAAATTATTTCGTACGGCTGTGAATTTTTTTTAAAAAAATTACCTATTTTTCAATACAGATAATTGTCCAGGCACAAAGTTTTTGACAAATTCTGAAAAAACCAAGAGAGATAGAAAATTCTAGTTTACGTTATTCGAAAGGGCGTTAAATTTATTACCAGAAGCAGTTTTTATAATTTTTCAAAATTATTTCGTACGGCTGTGAATTTTTTTTTAAAAAAAACCTATTGTTCAAAACAGATAATTGTCCAGGCACAAAGTTTTTGACAAATTCTGACAAAACCAAGAGAGATAGAAAATTCCAATTTACGCTATTCGAAAGGGCGTTAAATTTACTACCACACACAGTTTTTCTAATTCCTTGCAATGATTTCGTACGGCTGTAGATTGATTTTTTACCGAAAATTCGCAACTTTACACACCTGCACGTTTTTCCGCCATAACCAAAAAACCGTTACAGATAGAACATTCCGGTTTGCGGCATTCGAAAGGGCGTTAAATTTTCTATCAACAACCGTAATTCAGTTAAAACGGTTGTACGGAATCGACCGATTAAAAAAAATCAAAAAACTTTCATACGAAAAAAAACGCTGTCGATTGGCAACCGGCCATTCTCGCAATCAAATTTTTTGCTGTTTTTTGCTAAAAAGGCGCAAAAACCGGAAAAGTAACTTTTCGAGAGTGCAACTTTTTGCAATGTCCAGAGAAAGATATCCGCTTGAGGATTATCGACCCGATCCGGTTTTTCGATTTTTTCGAACCCGGAAAACCGGGAATTTCTTCCTCGATAGGAAAATCCCGTCGAATCGTCGCCGGTTTCTGTTAGAAATCGCACGATTCCGACGCGTTTTTCCTCCTGGAATAGAGAAACGTGTTAAATGGCTCGACGCCGGATTCATTTCCAGTACTAATTGATCCCTGCGAGCGAACTGAATCGAACAAGAGTTCGGCGGTACAAGTTTCCAATCTGTCGTCTGTGTGTGTTTCGAGCAAACATCCTGTCGTTCGAAGTTCCGTGCGCGCGTACGAAACCTCAGCGACGACGCCGAAGGATACGCAGATTCGTAGCCCGGAGTCGCCGGAATTTGTGTACATCCGGCGCGAGCGATAAACACACGGGGAGTGGGTGTATCACCGCACACACACGTGCATTCCCGGATAAAGTCCCGTTCGGTCCGCCATCTTGAATATTCGATACTAAAATATTTATTCGCTTTTTGCGAATTCGATTCGTACCGAGGGAAACTGGAAAAGGACGAAACACACTCATCCAGAATTCCGAAAAATAGAGAAAGAAGATACGAGAAACGTGTGAGATAGAAAGAGACGAGTGTTGGTTCGATGGCGTTGACTCCGAAAGGAATGAAAGGGATTTTTGGGGTCGTTAATCGAGTCTGGAAGAAAATTTCAATTCCTTTGGACTGGATTTTCGGAGGAAATTTGATGATCTTTCGAATGGCACAAACCGGAATTTTCTCTCTCTGGTAGTTTTTTTTTGCGAAATCTTGGATTTTTTGCAAGCATGTATTTTTTTTTACTAAAAAAAAAATCGATCGGTTTGGGAAATTTGGAAGAACGTCGTTAATTGTTTTTAATAAACATGAAAAAGTGTTTTTGATAGAAAATTTTATGATCTTTTTAATGCCATAAACTGTATTTTTGTATCTAACATAGTTTTTGCAAAATCTTGAATTATTGAAAAACATGTACATTTTTTTTAGAAAAAAAATGATCAATTTGGAAAATTCGCCACAACGTCGTTAATTATTTTTAATAAACGTGAAAAAGTGTTTTTGATAGAAAATTTTATGATCTTTTTAATGGCATAAACCGGAATTTTCTATCTCTAACAGTTTTTGCAAAATCTCGAATTATTCAAAAACATTAATTTTCACAAGTAATTAATTTTCGAGTCAAAATTTACGACCTCGATTGAAAATTCGCCAGAAAGTCTTTAATTATTTTTAATAAACATGAAAAAATGTTCTTAATAGAAAATTTTATGATCTTTTCAATGACATAAACTGTATTTTTCTATCTAAAACAGTTTTTGCAAAATCTTGAATTATTCAAAAACATGTACATTTTTATTTTGGAAAAAAAAACGATCAATTTGGAAAATTCGTCACGACGTCACTAATTATTTTTAAGAAATTTGAAGAAATGTTTTTGATTCAGAATTTTATGCTCTTTCGAATGACGTAACCGGAATTTTTCCATCTTGAACTGTTTTTTTGCAAAATCTCGAATAATCCAAAAAAAATAATTTTCACAAGTAATTAATTTTCGAGTCAAAATTTACGACCTCGATTGAAAATTCGCCAGAACGTCTTTAATTATTTTTAATAAACGTGAAAAAATGTTTTTAATAGAAAATTTTATGATCTTTTTAATGGCATAAACTGTATTTTTCTATCTAAAATAGTTTTTGCAAAATCTTGAATTATTCAGAAAAGTGTAGATTTTTTTTGGAGGGAAAAAATGATGATCAGTTTGGAGAATCTGTCACGGCGTCGTTGATTTTTTAAAAAATTGGGAGAAATGATTTTGATAGGGAATTTTGTGATCTTTCTAATGGCATAAACCTGAATTTTCTATCTCTAATAGTTTTTGTAATATCTCGAATTATTCACAAATATGTACATTTTTATTTTTGGAAAAAAACGAACAATTTGAAAAATTCGTCGAAATGTCGTTAATTATTTTTAAGAAACAAGAAAAACATTTTTTGATAGAGAAATTTATGCTTTTTTGAATAGCATAAACCGGATTTTTTTACCTCGAAAATTTTTTTGCAAAATTTTGAATTAATTACAAACATGTATTTTTTTTAAAAAAAGATCGATTTGAAAAATTTGCCACACGTCGTTAATTATTTTTAAAAAACTGGAAAAAACAAATATGATAGAAAATTTTATGATCTTTCTAATGGCATAAACCGGAATTTTCTATCTCAAACAATTCTTGTAAAATTTTGAATTATTCACAAACGTACATTTTTTGAAAAAAACGAATAATTTTGAAAATTCGCCAGGATATCGTAAATTATTTTTAAAAAACTGGAGGAAACAAATATAATGGAAAATTATATGATCTTTCTAATGACATAAATTGGAATTTTGTATCTCTAACAATTTTTGCAAAATTTTGAATTATTCACAAACGTACATTTTTTGAAAAAAAAACGAACAATTTGGAAAATTCGCCAGGACGTCGTTAATTATTATAAAAAAAACATGATGAGATGTTTTTTATAGAGAATTTTATGCTCTTTCGAATGGCGCAAACCGGAATCCTGACTCTCGAACGACACTCTTGGAATTTTGCAAAAACTAGACTATGTGTACGTTCGGTTGCCTATCTACATGCAAGTTAGAGTAATTAATTTTCGAATCAAAATTCACGACCAAGATTAAGAATTTGTCAGAACGTCGTTAATTATTTTTAAGAAACAAGAAACAGTGTTTTTTATAGAAAATTTCATTCTTTTTTAAATAGAAAAAACCAGAACTTTCGATCTCTGACAGTTTTTGCAAATTCTCAAATTATTCAAATACATGTACATTTTTAATTTGAAAAAAACGATTAATTTTGAAAATTCGCCACAATGTCGTTAATTATTTTTAATGGACGTGAAAAAATGTTTTCGATAGAAAATTTTATGATCTTTTTAATGGCATAAACTGTATTTTTCTATCTCTAATAGTTTTTGCAAAATCTTGAATTATTCAAAAACATTAATTTTCACAAGTAATTAATTTTCGAGTCAAAATTTACGACCTCGATTGAAAATTCGCCAGAACGTCTTTAATTATTTTTAATAAACATGAAAAAGTGTTCTTAATAGAAAATTTTATGATCTTTTCAATGGCATAAACTGTATTTTTCTATCTAAAATAGTTTTTGCAAAATCTTGAATTATTGAAAAACATGTACATTTTTTTTAGAAAAAAAACGATCAATTTGGAAAATTCGCCACAACGTCGTTATTTATTTTTAATAAACGTGAAAAAGTGTTTTTGATAGAAAATTTTATGATCTTTTTAATGGCATAAACCGGAATTTTCTATCTCAAACAGTTTTTTGCAAAATCTCGAATTATTCAAAAACATTAATTTTCACAAGTAATTAATTTTCGAGTCAAAATTTACGACCTCGATTGAAAATTCGCCAGAACGTCTTTAATTATTTTTAATAAACATGAAAAAATGTTTTTAATAGAAAATTTTATGATCTTTTCAATGGCATAAACTGTATTTTTCTATCTAAAATAGTTTTTGCAAAATCTTGAATTATTGAAAAACATGTACATTTTTATTTTGGAAAAAAAACGATCAATTTGGAAAATTCGCCAGAACGTCTTTAATTATTTTTAATAAACGTGTAAAAATGTTTTTAATAGAAAAATTTATGATCTTTTTAATGGCATAAACCGGATTTTTCCATCTCGAACTGTTTTTTGCAAAATCTCGAATTATTCAAAAACATTAATTTTCACAAGTAATTGATTTTCGAGTCGAAATTTACGACCTCGATTGAAAATTCGACAGAACGTCTTTAATTATTTTTAATGAACGTGAAAAAATGTTTTTAATATAAAATTTTATGATCTTTTCAATGGCATAAACTATATTTTTCTATCTAAAATAGTTTTTGCAAAATCTTGAATTATTGAAAAACATGTACATTTTTTTTTAAAAAAAAAACGATCAAATTGGAAAATTCGGCAGTACGTCACTGATTATTTTTAAGAAATTTGAAGAAATGTTTTTGATATAGAATTTAATGCTCTTTCGAATGGCGTAACCCGGATTTTTCCATCTCGAACTGTTTTTTTGCAAAAATCTCGAATTATTCTCAAACGTAGATCAGACATCCAACTTCCACAAAACGAAAAACCTGAGTTCGCTAAACCGATATTTCCCACGGAATCTCGCCGACCGCAATTCCGGATCACCCCGTATCGATCGTCGTAATTACATTACGGCTCGTCTAAAGCGAGCTGCTGCTCGCGGACGGATGCCAGGCCGGTCGTCAAACAAAAATTCGCAAGTAGCGTACGAACCGGCAATCTTTCGGCGAACTTCGAACGCGCGCGGCGGCCGTTGTTTACAGTGCGACGACGACGACGACGTCGCGACGCCGCCGTCCGTCGCCCCGCGCCGCGCCGCGTTTCGGATAGCTCCGCGGAGCTCGATCGACGAAATTAAGTGCAGAAGCTAAACAAGTCGACGACGCGGGATGCTCTTTTAATTTATTCATCTGCACGGTTCTAGAATTAAGATACTAGCGTCGCGACGCGCGTACATTTATTACGACCGAATGGCGGCCGCGCGTGTACAGGAGGCGTCGATCAGAGACGACGCGAAGTCGAGATACGGGCCGAAAAAACACGAAAATAATTATTAAAATACTGGAATTTTTCAACGATCGATGGAAAAACTAGTAGAGATGGAAAAATCAGGTCTATGGCAATCGAAAGGGGATGAAATTTACTACCAGAAATCCCTCTTTCTATTTATAAATCACTTTTTCTATCACCCGGTCGTTAAAAAAATCCAAATTCGATTTTTCGATTCCGATATTCGACTTGATCTCAAGATCACAAAATAAAAATGAAAAATAGACAAATTCGGGTTGGGTCGTTCGAAAGGGCGTACGATTTACGACCAGAGTCGATATTAATAAGTCCTTTGGAAATAATTGCGAATTGTTCAATTTCGACCGGAAAATTAATTACCGACGCCCGAATATAGATAGGCAACCGAACGTGCACGTAGTCTGGTTTTTGGAAAATTACAAAAGCGTCATTCGAGATTCGGGATTCTGGTTTACGCCATTCGAAAGAGGATAAAATTTTATATCGAAAACATTTCTTCGAATTTCTTAAAAATAATTAGTGACGTGTGACGAATTTTCCAAACTGATCGTTTTTTTCCCAAAATAAAAATGTACATGTTTTTGAATAATTCAAGATTTTACAAAAACTATTTTAGATACAAAAATATAGTTTATGCCATTGAAAAGATCATAAAATTTTATATTAAAAACACTTTTTCATGTTTATTAAAAATAATTAAAGACGTTCTGAAGAATTTTCAATCGAGGTCGTAAATTTCGACTCGAAAATTAATTACTTGTGAAAATTAATGTTTTTGAATAATTCGAGATTTTGCAAAAAACAGTTTGAGATCGAAAATTCCGGGTTGCGTCATTCGAAAGGGCATAAAATTCTGTATCAAAAACATTTCTTCAAATTTATCAGAAATAATTAATGATGTCGTGACGAATTTTCCAAATTGATCGTTTTTTTTTCTAAAAAAATGTACATGTTTTTGAATAATTCGAGATTTTGCAAAAACTATGTTAGATAGAAAATTCCGGTTTATGCCATTAAAAAGATCATAAAATTTTCTATTGAAAACATTTTTTCATGTTTATTAAAAATAATTAAAGACGATCTGGCGAATTTTCAATCGAGGTCATGAATTTTGACTCGAAAATTAGTTACTTGTGAAAATTAATGTTTTTGAATAATTCGAGATTTTATAAAAACTGTTTGAGATGGAAAAATCCGGTTTATGCCATTGAAAAGATCATGAAGTTTTCTATAAAAAAATTTTTTTCATGTTTATTAAAAATAAATAACGACGTCGTGACGAATTTTCCAAATTGATCGTTTTTTTTCTAAAAAAATGTACATGTTTTTCAATAATTCAAGATTTTGCAAAAACTATTTTAGATAGAAAAATACAGTTTATGGCATTAAAAAGATCATAAAATTTTCTATTAAGAACACCTTTTCATGTTTATTAAAAATAATTAAAGACGATCTTGCGAATTTTCAATCGAGGTCGTGAATTTTGACTCGAAAATCAATTACTTGTGAAAATTAATGTTTTTGAATAATTCGAGATTTTACAAAAACTGTTTGAGATAGAAAATTTCCATTGATGCCGTTAAAAAGATCATAAAATTTTCTATCAAAAACACTCTTTCTCGTTTCTTAAAAATAATTAGTGATGTCAGACGAATTTTCCAAATTGATCGTTTTTTTTAAAAAATGAAAATGTACATATCTGTGAATAATTCAAGATTGTGCAAAAACTGTTCGAAATAGAATCATCTAGTTTATGCTATTCGAAAGATCATAAAATTTTCTATTAAAAACACTTTTTTACATTTCTTAAAAATAATTAACGACGTTCTGACAAATTCTAAATCTTGGTCATGAATTTTGATTCGAAAATTAATTACTTTAACTAGCATGTAGATAGGCAACCGAACGTACACAGTCTAGTTTTTGCAAAATTCCAAGAGTGTCGTTCGAGATTCAGGATTCCGGTTTGCGCCATTCGAAAGAGCATAAAATTCTCTATAAAAAACATCTCATCATGTTTTTTTATAATAATTAACGACGTCCTGGCGAATTTTCCAAATTATTCGTTTCTTTCAAAAAATGTACGTTTGTGAATAATTCAAAATTTTGCAAAAATTGTTAGAGATAGAAAATTCTAATTTATGTCATTAGAAAGATCATAAAATTTTCCACCATATTTGTTTCCTCCAGTTTTTTAAAAATAATTAACGACGTAGTGGCAAATTTTTCAAATTGATATTTTTTTTAAAAAAAATACATGTTTGTAATTATTTCAAAATTTTGCAAAAAAATGTCGAGGTAAAAAAATCCGGTTTATGCTATTCAAAAAAGCATAAAATTCTCTATCAAAAAATGTTTTTCGCGTTTCTTAAAAATAATTAATGACATTTCGACGAATTTTCCAATTTGTTCGTTTTTTTTTCAAAAATAAAAATGTACATATTTGTGAATAATTCGAGATATTACAAAAACTATTAGAGATAGAAAATTCAGGTTTATGCCATTGAAAAGATCATAAAATTTTCTATAAAAACACTTTTTTACGTTTCTCAAATATAATCAGTAACGTCCTGCCGAATTTTCCAAACTGATCGTTTTTTTTTTCAAAATAAAAATGTACATGTTTTTGAATAATTCAAGATTTTGCAAAAACTATTTTAGATAGAAAAATACAGTTTATGTCATTGAAAAGATCATAAAATTTTCTAATAAAAACAGTTATTCATGTTTATTAAAAATAATTAAAGACGTTCTGACGAATTTTCAATCGAGGTCGTAAATTTTGACTCGAAAATTAATTACTTGTGAAAATTAATGTTTTTTAAAAATTCGAGATTTTGCAAAAAACAGTTCGAGATGGAAAAATCCCGGTTGCGTCATTCGAAAGGGCATAAAATTCTATATCAAAAACATTTCTTTAAATTTCTTAAAAATAATTAGTGACGTCGTGACGAATTTTCCAAATTGATCGTTTTTTCCTAAAAAAATGTACATGTTTTTGAATAATTCAAGATTTTGCAAAAACTATTTTAGATAGAAAAATACAGTTTATGCCATTGAAAAGATCATAAAATTTTCTATCAAAAACACTTTTTCACGTTTATTAACAATAATTAACGACGTTCTTCTAAATTTTCCAAACCGATCGATTTTTTTTAGTAAAAAAATACATGTTTGCAAAAAATCCAAGATTTCGCAAAAAAAACTATCAGAGAGAGAAAATTCCGGTTTGTGTCATTCGAAAGATCATCAAATTTCCTCCGAAACTCCAGTCCAAAGGAATTGAAATTTTCTTCCAGATTCGATTGACGACCCCAAAAAATCCCTTTCATTCCTTTTGGAGTTAACGTCATCGAAGCGACACTCGTCTCTTTCTATCTCACACGTTTCTCGTATCTTCTTTCTCCATTTTTCGGAAATTCCGGATGAGTGTATTTCGTCCTTTTCCAGTTTCCTCCGGTACGAATCGAGTTCGCAAAAAGCAAATCCGTCGAAATAAATATTTTAGTATCGAATATTCAAGATTAATGTTTTTGAAAACTTGTGAAAATTAATGTTTTTGAATAATTCGAGATTTTACAAAAACTGTTTGAGATAGAAAATTTCCATTGATGCCGTTAAAAAGATCATAAAATTTTCTATCAAAAACACTCTTTCTCGTTTCTTAAAAATAATTAGTGATGTCCTGACGAATTTTCCAAATTGATCGTTTTTTTAAAAAAATAAAAATGTACATATATGTGAATAATTCAAGATTGTGCAAAAACTATTAGAGATAGAAAAATACAGTTTATGCTATTCGAAAGATCATAAAATTTTCTATTAAAAACATTTTTTCATATTAATTAAAAATAATTAACGACGTTGTGGCAAATTTTCCAAACTGATCATCATTTTTCCCCCACAAAAAAAAATCTACAAGTTTGTGAATTATTCAAGATTTTGCAAAAATTGTCAGAGATCGAAAATTCTGTTTTTTTCTATTTAAAAGAGAATAAAATTTTCTATAAAAAACACTTTGTCTCGTTTCTTAAAAATAATAAACGACGTTCTGACAAATTCTAAATCTTGGTCATGAATTTTGGTTCGAAAATTAATTACTTTATCTAGCATGTAGATAGGCAACCGAACGTACACGGTTTAGTTTTTGCAAAATTCCAAGAGTGTTGTTCGAGAGACAGGATTCCGGTTTGCGTCATTCGAAAGAGCATAAAATTCTCTACAAAAAGCATCTCATCATGTTTTTAAAAAAAAAAATAATTAGCGTTGTCCTGGCGAATTTCCGAAATTGATCGTTTTTTTCCAAAAAAATATATATGTTTGTGAATAATTCGAGATTTTGCAAAAACCGTCCCAGACAGAAAAATCCCGTTTGTGCCGTTGAAAAGATCACAAAATTCCCTATCAGAAAAATCCCTATCCCCACATCGAGTCTTTTATGGAAATTCGATATTCTCACAATTAACTCCACATTATTCGAAACATCTCTCTCTATACGCCATTTTGTCAACTTCATACACACACACAAATATATATATATATGTGTGTGTGTGTGTATGTGTATGTGTGTGTGTGTGTGTGTGTATGGATTCGAATCTCCTCTTCATAAGAATAGTAAATTCGAATAAGAGTCGAAATTAAACTGAATTATGTGAAACGAACGGTCAACAAAGAAAAGTTTTTCCGTCTACGAAAACTTTTAAAGTGAATTTACACACACACACATTTACACACACACATGTATTTACACACACACATATATATATATAGAGAGAGAGAGAGATGTATATAAATAAACCATCTACCCCTTTGACAGAACTCCTCACCCGATTCCCATTTTCGGCAACAGAACGACGTTTCTTCCCCCAATCATCCCTGTCATCGTACCGTCGCACACAATACATCCGTCCGTCCTCTCGATATGTCCTTTTCGCCGTACGCGCGACCCTTTTCCGTTTTCCAAAAAAAAAAAATGTATTTCCACACACTCGCCCAATAAATAAATAAAAATAATCTATTGGATATCGAGTTTGATTTCGGAACAAAATCTCGAGTCACTCACTCAACCACCCACTCACTCACTCACTCACTCACTCACACACTCACACACCCACTCACTCACTCACACACCCACTCACTCACTCACTTACTCACTCACCCACTCACTCACTCACTCACTCACCCACTCACTCGCTCACTCACTCACTCACTCACTCACTCACTCACTCACTCACTCACTCACTCACTCACTCACTCACTCGCTCACTCACTCACTCACTCACTCACTCACTCACTCACTCGCTCACTCGCTCACTCGCTCACTCACTCACTCACTCACTCACTCGCTCACTCGCTCACTCGCTCACTCGCCCACTCGCTCGCTCACTCGCTCACTCACTCACTCACTCGCTCACTCACTCTCTCACTCACTCACTCACTCACTCGCTCACTCACTCGCTCACTCACTCACTCACTCACTCACTCGCTCACTCGCTCACTCGCTCACTCGCTCGCTCACTCGCTCACTCGCTCACTCACTCGCTCACCCACTCACTCACTCACACACTCACACACCCACTCACTCACTCACACACCCACTCACTCACTCACTTACTCACTCACCCACTCACTCACTCACTCACCCACTCACTCGCTCACTCACTCACTCACTCACTCACCCACTCACTCGCTCACTCACTCACTCACTCACTCACTCACTCACTCGCTCACTCACTCACTCGCTCACTCACTCGCTCACTCACTCGCTCACTCACTCACTCACTCACTCGCTCGCTCACTCGCTCACTCACTCGCTCACTCACTCACTCACTCACTCGCTCACTCACTCGCTCACTCACTCACTCACTCACTCACTCGCTCACTCACTCACTCGCTCACTCGCTCACTCACTCGCTCACTCACTCACTCATTTATCCCTAGACGTGCGTACGGTGTTTTTTTCCTTGGCGGTGGGGCAGAGGGTGGGGTTGGGTTTGGTTGGTTGGTGGTTAAACACCGGCCGGCCGAACTTCAAACCCGGCTGCGAATAAAAACCGTACTGCAATTATGGATTCTTGTTGTGCCGTCGAAGCGCGAAACCATTAACGGGCCGAGATAAATGGTCCGGCGTCGGCGTCGGCGTCGGCGTCGGCGTCGCGACGGTTTTAATTCGTGGCATTCGGACGTTAGTTTCGCATGTTTTTGATTTATCGGGTCGTCGGCAGTCGCGTACGAACGATGGAATTGAGGAGACGGGGTCGGGTTTTGGAAATTCGTCAAGGACCCAACTAACGATTTTTAAAAAATGACAAGAAATGTTTTTGATAGTAAATTTTATGCCCTTTCGAGTGACGTAAACGAAATTGTTTTATCTCTAATAGTTTTCTTGCAATTTGAGAAAAATCACTCACATGCACAATAGAATTGCTATGCATGTGTTGAGAAAACGATGTCGATTTTTGAAAATTCGCCAAGGACCTTCTAACAGTTTTTAAAAAATAAAAAAATATGTATCTTGTAGTAAATTTTATGCCCTTTCGAGTGACGTAAACGAAATTGCTTTATATCTAATAGTTTTCTTGTAATTTGAGAAAATTCACATACGTGTACAATAGAATTGCTATGCATGTGTTGAGAAAACAATGTCGATTTTTGAAAATTCGCCAAGGATCCACTAACAATTTTTAAAAAACGACAAGAAATGTTTTTGATAGTAAATTTTATGCCCTTTCGAGTGACGTAATCGAAATTGTTTTGTCTCTAATAGTTTTTTTGTAATTTAAAAAAAACTCACACATGTACAATAAAATTTCTATGCATGTGTCAAAAAAACAATGTCGATTTTTGAAAATTCGCCAAGGAGCCACTAACAATTTTTAAAAAACGACAAGAAATGTTTTTAATAGTAAATTTTATGCCCTTTCGAGTGAAGTCAACGAAATTGCTTTATCTCTAATAGTTTTCTTGCAATTTGAGAAAAATCACACACGTGTACAATAGAATTGCTATGCATTAGGAAAAAAAACGATGTCGATTTTTGGAAATTCGCCAAGGACCCACTAACAATTTTTAAAAAACAACAAGAAATGTTTTTGATAGTAAATTTTATGCCCTTTCGAGTGACGTCAACGAAATTGCTTTATCTCTAATAGTTTTCTTGCAATTTGAGAAAAATCACATGTATGCACGATAGAATTGCTATGCATGTGTCAAAAAAACAATGTCGATTTTTGAAAATTCGCCAAGGACCCACTAACAATTTTTAAAAAATAAAAAAATATGATTCTTATAGTAAATTTTATGCCCTTTCGAATGACGTGTACGAAATTGTTCTATCTTTAATAGTTTTCTTGCAATTATTAAAAAATTACGACCGTGTATTAACAAAATTGTATATTAAAAACAGTCAAAATGAAAAATTCGTCAAAAAGTCGCTAATCATTTTCAAAAAATGAGATTAGACGTTTCTTATAGTAAATTTGATACCCTTTTTAATTACAAAAATAAAATTGTTCTATCTTTAATATTTTTTTTGTAATTATAAAAAAATTAAAATCTTACCTCATCAAAATTCTGTATTAAAAATGGTCAAAATGAAAAATTCGCCAAAAAGTCTCTAATCATTTTCAAAAAATGATATTAGACGTTTTTTATAGTAAATTTAACGCCCTTTCGAATAGCAAAAATAAAATTGTTCTATCTTTAATATTTCTTTTGTAATTATAAAAAAAATAAAATCTTGTGTCATCAAAATTCTGTATTAAAAACATTCAAAATGAAAAATTCGCCAAAAAGTCTCTAATCATTTTCAAAAAATGATATTAGACGTTTCTGATAGTAAATTTTATGCCCTTTTTAACTGTAAAAATTAAACTGTTCTATCTTTAATATTTTTTTTGTAATTATAAAAAAATTAAAATCTTGCATCATCAAAATTCTGTATTAAAAATGGTCAAAATGAAAAATTCGCCAAAAAATCGCTAATCATTTTCAAAAAATGACATTAGACGTTTCTGATAGTAAATTTTATGCCCTTTTTAACTGTACAAATTAAATTGTTCTATCTTTAATATTTTTTTTGTAATTATAAAAAAATTAAAATCTTACCTCATCAAAATTCTGTATTAAAAATGGTCAAAATGAAAAATTCGCCAAAAAGTCTCTAATCATTTTCAAAAAATTATATTAGACGTTTCTGATAGTAAATTTGATGCCCTTTTTAACTGTATAAATTAAACTGTTTCATTTTTAATATTTTTTTTGTAATAATAAAAAAATTAAAATCTTGTGTCATCAAAATTCCATATTAAAAACAGTCAAAATGAAAAATTCGCCAAAAAGTCTCTAATCATTTTCAAAAAATGATTTTGGACTTTTCTGATAGGAAATTTAACGCCCTTTTTAACTGTAAAAATTAAATTGTTCTATCTTTAATATTTTTTTTGTAATTATAAAAAAATTAAAATCTTACCTCATCAAAATTCTGTATTAAAAATGGTCAAAATGAAAAATTCGCCAAAAAGTCTCTAATCATTTTCAAAAAATGATATTAGACGTTTCTTATAGTAAATTTGATACCCTTTTTAATTACAAAAATAAAATTGTTCTATCTTTAATATTTTTTTTGTAATTATAAAAAAATTAAAATCTTACCTCATCAAAATTCTGTATTAAAAATGGTCAAAATGAAAAATTCGCCAAAAAGTCTCTAATCATTTTCAAAAAATGATTTTAGACTTTTCTGATAGGAAATTTAACGCCCTTTCGAATAGCAGAAACAAAATTATTCTATCTTTAATACTTTTCGTGCTATTTGGAAAAAACCTACGCACAGGCAATTTCGTGCACGTTCGGTTGCCTATCAATACCAATTTTGAAATTTTTCAACGGCAGCTACATGCAAGTTTGGTTGCCTGCCAATATCCAATCCAGCGAATTTCCAATCCTATCACGGTCCTGTTCATCGCTGCAAATGGCCGAATTTCGAAACAGTTATGGTCAAAATGAACCGGAGTAAAAGTTTCGCTGTCTCGAATCCAGGCATTAGGGTTCGATGCTGGTCCGAGTACCAAAATTACAAGATAAAATTTTTCTATCTTTGCGAATAATTTTTTTGGTGGTATAAAAAAAAAGGCCATAAGCCCGATCAAAAATTGTCGAACTATCGAATCGACCGACAGATTCGCAATAAAATCTCGATAGAGATTCTTTTTCTTAAGACGTTGCGGCGGCGACGACGACGTCAATCGTAATTATAAAAAAAAAATTAAAATCTTACCTCATCAAAATTCTGTATTAAAAATGGTCAAAATGAAAAATTCGCCAAAAGTCTCTAATCATTTTCAAAAATGACATTAGACGTTTCTGATGAAATACCCTTTTTAATTACAAAATAAAATTGTTCTATCTTGTACGGAATCTTTCCACACGCATCCGACGAATTAGAGACCGTCGACAGTGTGTCAAGTCGCTATGTCCCGTCTCGTTCGCGTAGGAAACGCCGCCGACGCCGACGTCGTGTTTAACAACAACGTCGTCTCCTTGTTCCATCATACTCAATCATCTCAGTCATCGATCCTACCTAGTACACGATTGACAAGCGACGTGGGTTCAATTCCACCCGGCCGACGAGTAACGCGGCCAGGACCGCACTCGATGGGGATTTAAACGAATCGCGATCAGACGAAACGAACTGGAGGATCCGTACAGGTCGTAGCGAATGTAGGAAAAATTATCGAAGATGTGTTTTTGGTAGTAAATTTTATGCCCTTTCGAATGGTGGAAACGACAATTTTCTATCTGTTTTATTTTTTCCATAATCGTGAAATAACATCGAGCTTGTATCATAATTTGACAGAAAACGAAATCGATTTTTGAAAATTCTCTAAGGACCCAATAATGATTTTCAAAAAACGACAAGAATGTTTTTTGTAGTAAATTTTATGCCCTTTCGAATGGATTAATCGAAAATGTTGTACCTCTCACACTTTTCTTGCAATTGTTGAAAAACTATGACCGTGTATTACAAAAATCTGTATTAAAAACAGTCAAAATTAAAAATTCGACAAAAAGTCGTTAATCATTTTTAAAAATGAGGTTAGAATTTTTGTAGTAAATTTAATGCCCTTTTGAATAACGAAAACGAAATTGTTCTATCTTTAATACTTTTTTGCAATTTTTAAAAAATACAATCTTGCCTCATCAAAATTCTGTATTAAAAACGGTCAAAATGAAAAATTCGCCAAAAAATCGTTAATCGTTTTTAAAAAATGAGATTAGATGTTTTTTATAGTAAATTTAATGCCTTTTTGAATCGTGAAAATAGAAATGTCTTACCTATAATGGTTTTTTCATAATCGTGAAATAACATCGAGTTTGTATCATAATTTGACAGAAAACGAAATCGATTTTTGGAAATTCTCTAAGGGCCCAATAATGATTTTTAAAAAACGACAAGAAGGTTTTTTTGTAGTAAATTTTATGCCCTTTCGAATGGATTAACCGAAAATGTTGTACCTTCAACACTTTTCTTGCAATTGTTAAAAAACTATGACCGTGTATTACAAAAATCTGTATTAAAAACAGTCAAAATTAAAAATTCGTCAAAAAGTCATTAATCATTTAAAAAAAATGAGATTAGAATTTTTTGTAGTAAATTTTATGCCCTTTTGAATAGCGAAAACGAAATTGTTCTATCTTTAATACTTTTTTTGCAATTTTAAAAAAATACAATCTTGCTTCATCAAAATTCTGTATTAAAAACGGTCAAAATTAAAAATTCGCCAAAAAATCATTAATCGTTTTTAAAAAATGAGATTAGATGTTTTTTATAGTAAATTTAATGCCCTTTTGAATCGTGAAAATAGAAATGTTTTACCTATAATGGTTTTTTCATAATCGTGAAATAACATCGAGTTTGTATCATAATTTGATAGAAAACGAAATCGATTTTTGGAAATTCTCTAAGGGCCCAATAATGATTTTCAAAAAACGACAAGAACGTTTTTTTGTAGTAAATTTTATGCCCTTTCGAATGGACTAATCGAAAATGTTGTACCTCTCATACTTTTCTTGCAATTGTTGAAAAACTATGACCGTGTATTACAAAATTCTGTATTAAAAACAGTCAAAATTAAAAATTCGCCAAAAAATCGTTAATTGTTTTTAAAAAATGAGATTAGAACTTTTTGTAGTAAATTTTATGCCCTTTTGAATAGCGAAAACGAAATTGTTCTATCTTTAATACTTTTTTTGCAATTTAAAAAAAAATACAATCTTGCTTCATCTAAATTCTGTATTAAAAACGGTCAAAATAAAAAATTCGCCAAAAAATCATTAATCGTTTTTAAAAAATGAAATTAGATGTTTTTTATAGTAAATTTAATGCCCTTTTGAATCGTGAAAATAGAAATGTCTTACCTATAATGGTTTTTTCATAATCGTGAAATAACATCGAGCTTGTATCGTAATTTGACAGAAAACGAAATCGATTTTTGAAAATTCTCTAAGGACCCAATAATGATTTTTAAAAAACGACAAGAATGTTTTTTGTAGTAAATTTTATGCCCTTTCGAATGGATTGACCGAAAATGTTGTACCTCCAACACTTTTCTTGCAATTGTTAAAAAACTATGACCGTGTATTACAAAAATCTGTATTAAAAACAGTCAAAATTAAAAATTCGTCAAAAAGTCGTTAATCGTTTTTAAAAAATGAGATTAGAATTTTTTGTAGTAAATTTTATGCCCTTTTGAATAGCGAAAACGAAATTGTTCTATCTCTAATACTTTTTTTGCAATTTAAAAAAAATACAATCTTGCTTCATCAAAATTCTGTATTAAAAACGGTGAAAATTAAAAATTCGCCAAAAAATCATTAATCGTTTTAAAAAAATGAGATTAGATGTTTTTATAGTAAATTTAATGCCCTTTTGACTCGTGAAAATAGAAATGTTTTACCTATAATGGTTTTTTCATAATCGTGAAATAACATCGAGCTTGTATCATAATTTGACAGAAAACGAAATCGATTTTTGGAAATTCTCTAAGGACCCAATAATGATTTTCAAAAAAACGACAAGAAGGTTTTTTTGTAGTAAATTTTATGCCCTTTCGAATGGATTGACCGAAAATGTTGTACCTCTCACACTTTTCTTGCAATTGTTGAAAAACTATGACCGTGTATTACAAAAATCTGTATTAAAAACAGTCAAAATTAAAAATTCGCCAAAAAATCATTAATCATTTTTAAAAAATGAGATTAGAAGTTTTTTATAGTAAATTTAATGCCCTTTCGAATGACATGAACTAAATTTTTCTATTTTTAATATTTTTCTTGCAATTGTCAAATAACTGTCAACGTGCATTAAAAAAACTTCTATATTAAAAATAGTCAAAATAAAAAATTCGACAAAAAGTCGCTAATAATTTTCAAGAAACAAAATTAAACATTTCTGATAGTAAATTTTATGCCCTTTCGAATGGCGATAACGAAATTATTTTATCTCTAAAAGTTTTTGCAATTTTAAAAAAATCACACACGTGTACAATAAAATCGCTATGCATGTGTAGAGAAACCAATGTCGATTTTTGAAAATTCGCGAAGGCCCAATTAATAATTTTTGAGAAATAAAAAAATACGTTTCTTATAGTAAATTTTATGCCTTTTCTAATGGTGATAACGAAATTGTTTTATCTTTAATATTTTTCTTGCAATTATTAAAAAATTACGACCGTGTAATATCAAAATTATATATTAAAAACGGTCAAAATGAAAAATTTGCCAAAAAGTCGTTAATCATTTTTTAAAAATGAGATTTAATGTTTCTGATAGTAAATTTTATGCCCTTTCGATTGGTGAAAACTAAATTGTTTTATTTCTAATACTTTTTTTGAAATTATAAAAAAATTAAAATCTCGTATCATCAATATTCTGTATTAAAAACGGTCAAAATGAAAAATTCGCCAAAAAATCACTAATCATTTTCAAAAAATGAGATTAGACGTTTCTTATAGGAAATTTAATGCCCTTTCGATTGGTGAAAACTAAATTGTTTTATTTCTAATACTTTTTTTGAAATTATAAAAAAATTAAAATCTCGTATCATCAATATTCTGTATTAAAAATAGTCAAAATGAAAAATTTGCCAAAAAGTCGTTAATCATTTTTTAAAAATGAGATTTAATGTTACTTATAGTAAATTTTATGCCCTTTCGATTGATGAAAACTAAATTGTTTTATTTCGAATACTTTTT